>VDFB02053339.1:0-65357 GCA_007258455.2 Sequoia sempervirens | reverse complement strand
TGGTTGCGGCCTTGAGCTACTTGGTTGCGGCCTTGAGCTACTTGCTTGTGTGCTTGAGCTATCTACTTGTCTACTTGAGCTACTTGCCTATGTGCTTGAGTTGGTTGGTTGCTTGTTTGAGCTACTTGTTTGTCTACTTGAGCTAATTCATGCTTGTGTGCTTGAGTTGGTTGCTTGCTCACTTGAGCTACTTAAGTTACTTGTTTGCTTGGTTGAGCTACTTGCCTGCTTGGTTGAGCTACTTGGTTGTCTACTTTAATTTCTGATTCATGTGGTTTTAAGTAGTAATTACTTATAGGAATGATAAATGCTTGACTCAAACACTTTAAGCCCCTCATTAAAAACAAACTCGCTTCAATGTTGTTTGGATGTTTACACAAAGGAGCAATATTTAGTTTCAAATCTTAAGTTGCTTGAGGACAAGCAAATTCGGGAGAGGAGGACTATCATGTCCTCGAAATTGTAACACTAAAGCATCAAAATGCAAGTAGATAAATAAAACACATATTAAAAATATTAGTCATTTAATATTATTATAATTATAATAAAATAATATTATAATTATAATTATCTAATATAGCAATATAAATATTAAAGACCAAATAAACATATACCATATATATATATACTATATATATATATACAAAATAAGAATATAATTACAAGCAACAATAGAACAACAATTGGAAATTATTAATAATCCAATAATTAATATTAAAAGGGGCAACAAAAAAGATAAAAGTTAGAAGAAGACAAAAGTAAGAAAAGACCAATTAAAAGAAGGCAACGATTTGGAGATTTGTGAAGAGGTGCAATTAAGAAGTAACAAAAAATACATAAATAAACCAATAGACATCTCCTTACAAGGGACACATCCTTCCACCCCAACTGATAAGATATATAGAGGAATAAAACAAAGTTCTAAAGGCATCGATTAACAAGAAGGATAAGAAGATATTTTGGAAATAAAAGAGTCATCACATAGAAGATATTAAACATCAACCATCTTTAGAAGACGTCCATTACTTAGGCAATACAATATTAAGGAAGAATCAAAGACATATACTTCTTTAGTAGGCATCGATGAGGTTTTTGGGAAGAAGTGTTAGTACACTCAAATAGGCAGATCAAAGTGCTCCCAAAAGAGCAATTCATCATCACTTAGACTGCTTATTTGCACACAGAAAATTAGTTACCCAGCCATCACATTTATCACATGGTTTAAGGTTAATATTGACAGGAACAACAAACAACAAAGGCACCAACCTCTGAATTGTATATGCATGTAATACTTGGATAAATTAGAAACATCACTCCCTTTAGTGTCAGATATGTGTCATATATTATTGCAGATTATATATATACATATATAGTAACTCACCTTTACTTAGTCCTATTCATATATCTCCATTATCATCAATAGATAATACAATCTAATAACTGAATTCATTAACCTGGGACTTTCTCTTAGAGGTGTGTCAATCGAAACTATTGATCCTAAGCATCCTTAGAATATGTTGAATTAAGGATTGGAGGAAAATCTATCAGATTGCTATAAGGGGACATTACAATGGTATCAGAGCATAATCCTGCTATCTCATGGAAGAACGATTAATGAAAAATCATCAAAGAAATCAAATTTAATTATGTCATGACAACATTTCTTCAATCAAGATACAATTAATTAGTTAATAACTAGTTAAGGAAGATCAATCTAATCAAGCAAACAAATAAGTTGAAGAGACATAATGGTGAGATACAACTTCTCACATCATGCCTCCTCAAGTGATATAAAGGAGATCAAAACCTGTCCAAGTGAATATGGAATAGTTGCATATATATATATAGACTTTAACAGCAGATCTAGAATATTCTAAACAGCCTTAGAGATGGACACATGAGGCATCAATGCAGTCAAAAGAATTTATGAGGGAAAAAGTCATGATTTGGACAGCGCAAGATTGGAGAACCAAATTAGAACTTGGATATTCACAGATAAGTAAAGTTACTCCATATTGTGTAGATTATAAGTAAATCTGTTTAGCGAAGGAAAGTTTTAAAATTTTAGATGGGATCAATTACTTCAACATTCTTGTTATCAATATCTCGTGTAAATATTCAATTGAAATATATTCCTATCAAGCATGCGAACTAGATACTTTAAATGTTCCCTCAACTATAATTTTCTCTGTCATTTCTGATTGATCGTTTTCTTGGCGGATCAAAGAGTCACCAGGGGAATCACATCAAAGATCCAGAATAATTGAGAGGTTGTGGATGAAGGTTGGACAGTTTAATGGGAAAGAAGAAACTCACGTTTTACCAAGACCAAGAGGAACTCAGGAAGACCTTGCCTTGATGGAAAAAATATAAAACACCCGTAGATCTGAAGGGTATAAAAAGCATATATAAAGGGAAAGGAAGAGTAGAGCATAAAAAGCATAATTCAGATTTATATCTGAACATATGAAGATAATAGTGATGGCTACGGATAAAAGTTTGGTGGGCCCGATAAACTTTGAGGAAAAACATTTAATATTATAATGTTGCCCAATTAAGCCTTTTCCAATAAAATCAGTAAAGCTATAAGTGGGTACGAGAATTTTTTAAATGGTGAGATTTTAAATATTAAATAAAAGATGAGAGAAGGCTTGGGTAAATAAATTTTACCCTATAGTGTGTTATTTTAAAATCTTTATCATTTTAAAAAGCACGAGTAAAGTCTTATGGGCACTAATGGAGGAAAATGAAAATATAAAGTGCAGTAGACAAAGGCAAAATAAATAGAGCTTTCACTGAAAGAGTAAAATAATTTTTCAGTGCATAGGAAAATAAGGGCAGAATGAAGTTTTCACGAGAGGAGCTATTTTCACACTGCAAGGTAAAATGGGTAAAGTGGAGAGCTAAAGAATAAGACATAAGACTTTTACAGGTGAAGTGTGCAGCAGGGTAACTAATTTTTACAGATGGAGGTTTGCTTTCCCGAGAAAAGATAGATCAACTTAATGGGAAATTTTATGTTGCATATGAGGTTAAATGAAATTGAAATTTGTTTTAAATGAAGACCAAATTAAAATGAAATGTGACTGGCAAATAGCCTGAAACTTGTTTGCTCCTTAATGTATAAAAATGAATTCAGGGCTATTGTGTAGGGGTCTTTTTTGAAGTCTAGATCAAAATGGTGTCAATTAAGAACACTGAGAATGCATGAACAGTTCATATCTTAGATTTTTGAACATACCATAAGAAAAATGTTAAGCTCTCAAGTCTATTGTCTCTCCATCTTGATATTTTGCATGAATTATTAATGGATTTGGATCAAGGATTTGTTCATTAATTATTATTTGTCTTTCACTTAGATATATGATATAATTGTTGCTCTCATCTAATGGATTGGGTTAAATGCTTTGGTTAAGTCATAAATTCATGCTTGTGTCATGGATTTGGTAAGTAGTCACAGGAGTTTGGGTGTTAATCTGTAAATTGTAAGGCAATTACAAAGATTATGGATGTTCATGATTAAATCTACCTTGTAGTTCAATTTATTATGTTCTAACTCCTGACCCTTGGATATGGCACTAGTCTTGATTGTTGCATACACTTTTCTCACTTCTAGTATTTCAATTTTAGAAAAAAATTCATAAATACACTTTTCAATCGACCTACTGTTGTGGTATTTGATATTCTCAGGTGTAGATGTTTAAATTCTCTCAAGGAAATGCCAATTTCGTGAAGGATTTCATCTATTCAGCAATAAATGAGAATATATCTACTTAATATGCAATGTATGTGGAAATATTGTGAAAGAGTTTATAAATGCATTGTGGGATCACCCTCCAAGGTTTTGCAGAGCTTGAAATGCAGAAGGAAAGAAAAATTGCTTTCTCTCGTTCATTGGCCCACCCTTTTTAAGGTTGCTTACTATTGGAACTGGCAAATCCATAGGCTGCCTTGAAGATCTGGTTGGTATTTAAAAGAGCCAACAAGTGGTTTAATTTTTTTAGACATTTCCCTATCTAAACAGGTGTGGCAAGCATCCTCATTAATCTCTATAATATCGTTTCATAATTGAGGAAAGGATATTTCTTTGAACTCACATCCAAAGCAGACAAGAGATTCCATAACCTTATTTAGATAATAATCCTTAACCTGAGGAAAAAATTTCAGGAATTTATAATACATGACCTCAAAATATTGTTCATGGCCACTATAATAGAAGTTGAAATATTGTTCTGCAAAATATTCATTAATGCGGTTGATGTCACAACATTTGTTGGTGATAAATATATTATAACACATCCTTTCTATGGAATCTGTGTGACCAACAAACATGATGATCAATTGATTACAAACTGCATCAAGGCCACTTTTGAGGATGTCATCTCTATATTGGGCATCAAGACGCTCCTAGGTTCATCTGGCAAGACTAGTCATAGCATTAAGGGCTTGTAGAATAACATCCCTAGTCAGGACTCCTATGCTGGTGTTGATATAATTTTGTTCCCATGTTGTGAGAGCTTCTATACTTTTCAAGTTTTCAATTGGGTCAAAATGATCAAAATTTGACCATGGAGGTGTTTCAGCATGAATATTCTGCAAATGAGGGAATAGGCTGGATGATCCCAAAGAACTACCAAAGTGTCCTGGATTTCCATTAGCCATATGGAATTTTTCTTTGTCCTGATGTTGGATCTTGTTTACTCTATATTGTCCTAACATGGGATCCCATTCTTTTAAGATCTCAGGTTCCTTTAGTCTAGGATCAAGAAAGCCTTTAGTAGCAACCTATATATTTTGAAAATTGGTACTACTAGCAAGAAAATCGAGGACTTTTGTAGGTGGTTGTGTAGGAATCATAGATTGGATATGTTGATATTCAGTGGTGACTGATTGATGGACTTGACCTTTGTTTTATGGATCACGGTATCTTGATATGAATCCTACTGATGTAGTATCTGAGTGACTTGGTGCGAAATAGTGGTGATGGTGGATTGAACATTTGTGCTTGTGGACTGTTGTCGGGCTTGATCATTTACTTCCCTTATTTGTATTCCTTGGAGCTAAGGTGGTTTAAACTGAGAGTCAGTATCATCTATTTGTAACTCTAATGCCCAATGAGTAAGCATTTGGATATCTCACCATTTAACATTTTAGTGGCTCTAAGTTCTGTTGTGTTACTAGAAGAGGTCCAAACAACACTAAACTATTCATGTAAAGGCAGTCCCTTTCTAGCATCATTCATGAAGGGCATTGTGGTGTTGAATAATCAGAAATGAACCAGAAAATGAAGTGTATGATCTATTGACCCTTGTTTCATGTGTAGATGATTGGTTCTAAATTTATATGTCAGGACCTCATTCAGATTTTCATCCTACGGATTGACTGAAAAGTTTAAAGAAGAATCAAAGATAATGGGTTCGAAAGCCATGGTATCACTGGTAGCTCCTAGAATAGCATCACTAGTTCTTATATGCCTATTATCCTCAAGAATCATAAAGATTTGAATAGGAAGACCCTTACAGTAATTTCCTTCTATGCCTATCCTCACCCAAGATAGATGTAAATGTTGATAAGCTTTGGGACTTGAAAGAGCCATACATCTCTATTTATGGATCTCTGCATCTGAGAACAACTGAGTTTCCCTAAGTACCATTCTTGACTCTATGCTGAATTTCACAAACCTTACACAACTTTTTCGACCTATAATGAACTATACCCTTGAGGCCTTGCACATCAGGATATATTTTTTCAGGTTTAACAGAAGGAACTTTAAACCAACCATAAGAATTTCTATCAGATTCATGACTAGAACTAGCTATACCAAGATCAAAATCATTTTGAGAAATTTTTTGATCATACTAGGTAATGAAGTCGATAAGACTTGTGTATTTCACTCCTTATTGAAATCTTGAATATCGCTATCTTGGGTTGCTGCAATCTAACGAACAGATTCTTCTGGCCTAGCAGGTGTTCAATCTCAAATTCAAAGGTGTCAAGAAATTGAGCACATCAGAGAAATATTTCTCTTTTGACCTTGTCTTTGGATTCTTTTTTGAAAAATCCTCTAAGGTTCTGCAAGTCAGATCTCGAAAGAAACAGTTGGTCAACTATAAACAAATAAAATGCTTTGAAAGTATTTACCACAAGGATTTCTTTATGGGTATTGTGATAGTTTATTTCACTTCCTTTGAAGCTACTAGAAACATTGCAGAAAATTTCTTCATGATCTTCAACTTGTTCCTTTAAAACTCCTCCCCAATTGTTATCACTTGCATCAGTCTCAATAAATTTTTTACCCGAACTGGGAAGGCATAAAGGAGGAAGTTGAGCACATTTTTGCTTAATGCGTTCGATTGCATTGTCATGTATACGGGTCCAAGAAGGAGGATCTTTCCTAAGAAGCTTATTGAGAAAATCCCTATCATTTGCAATATTTTGTTAGAAGCCAACAATATAATTTACAAGCCCAGGAAATCGTTGCAATTCCTTTTGATTGGTAACAGTAAGGGAATTGATACAAGACAAAATATGAGACTAGGCTTCCATTCTCCCTCGGGCAAGAAGGTTAATGCCAATGAAAATAATCTCCTCATGAGAAAAATGACACTTATAAGGATTCAGGAGTAGACCATGATCAAGACATATGGCCAAAAATTGGCGAAGATGATCCAAGTGACAACAAGGACATTGACTGAAAATGAGAATGTTGTTAATGTAAGGAATGATAAACTTGGAATATGGCTGAAAAAAAAAATCCATCATTTGTTGGAAAATGAAGGGAGCAGTCTTAATCCCAAATGGCAGAACATTCCACTGATATAAGCCTTAGGGAATGGAAAAGGTTGTTTTATGGCGATCATTTGGATGGGTAACAATTTTCCAAAATCCTTTTGTTAGGTCAAATTTAGAGTAAATATTGGAACCTTGGATTGACTGCCATATATAGTCTTTGGAAGGTAGAGGATGTTGATTATCCTCGAGACAGACGTTGAGAGGCTTATAGTTGACAACCAGATGTTTTTCATGCAATTCATTACTATGTTCATCTTTTTTTGGTACATACATTGCATGACAACAAAAAGAGGATGAAGAAGGAGAAATTAAACCTTTGGATAGAAGATCAGAAATTGTTTCTGGCATATTTCACTTTCCTGTTTGCTAAGAAGAAAATAGTTTGCACATACCTTTGGTTGCACTTCAATACCCTTTGCATCCTTTTTTAGAGGTAGCCTGCAAGAGAATTTGCATGATAGTTTAGTCAAGTCCTTTGACATTATTTTATCTGCAAATTATTTCTTGAGCTCTTCTAACTAGGTCGAGAGTTGAGCATTTTTCTTGACAAACCATACTCTATTATCCTTCTTTAGAGGAATCTCCGGAGTCCATTTGGATGTAGAACATTTTTCAGCAATGAGTTTAGGAACATGGACTCCTTTGATTTCAAAGTGATCTACAGACATAATAATTGGTTCCCATTTTTCCAGTGTGGCACTTCCAATAATGCCATCATAACCATCAATTTCATAGTGAAAAAATTTAACATTTTCAATTGATCCATAAGGAAATTGAAGAGGAGCAAAGCATATCATATGCAAAAAATGATCTCCTTTTCCAAAAGAGATCTTTGTTTCTACATCCTATCATTGATCAACTGGGAAGCATTTATACCTTGCAATATTCAAATCAACTCCGATGTCAACAAGAAAATGTAAAGTATAGGGTTTGATTTCCTTGAAATGAATCTGAAGGTTGATGCTTGGACAACTGGTGGATTTCACCATTTTACAAATGCACTCATTTTCTAGATCATGTTGTATCAAAAGATTATCCATACAAGGAGAATAACGAACTGGTTCCCAAATAATTTCCTCTAGATTAGAACATGTATACAAGGACAATATGTATCATATTTCCTTCTACAGGATCTGGTTCAAGTTTCATTTGAGAAATGAAATGGTCCAGGTTTCTTGTTTGACTTTCATCCTCATGCATTTGGTCCATTTCTTCTTCTGCTTGAAGCCCATCAATTTCGAAGTGAGCTTCACTAATGACTTTGTCTAAAAACTCAAGTCTCTAATGCCCCCAAGTGTGATATGTCAAGGATCCTATAGGAGGAACTGAAGGTGGAGGTGGAGGTTTTGGAGTGACATCGGAACCTAAGGAGAGTTGTCTCTGTCATTGATTGCAAATAATTTGAGGAGGTGGCTTTTATGTATGTTGTTCTAATTCCCTTTTTGACAAGATAAAAATTATGCAATTGTTGACGTTGCTTTTGCCAGGTTCCTTGCATCATCATCATAGAATTTTTTTCTTGTTCTAATTTTTCTATATCCTTTTGAACTTCAGGTAATTTCTGTGAAAATTTTCTGAAATAAGATTGACTTTTCATCATGTGACACAAAAAGGATACTTTTGAGGAAGCATCAAAGTAATGTGAACTATCAGAACTATATTCTAGTTATGTTTCTTGTGACTCATATTGTTCTAATTCTTCTTCCTCGGTATCTGAGAAAGGGATATCATCATTGTGACTAGGAGAGTCATTAATGAACTCATATTTTGATTCAATGCTTATGCCTAGTTCTTTGATTGCCTAGGTTTTAGCTTTCCCCTTCTTACTTTCTCGTTTAGGAAATTTATTGGCATAATGCTCACCTCTGCAAATATAGCATGTGGGCTTCCGAATTTTCCCTTTTTTTATGAAACCTTTTTTTCCTAAAGAATCCCTTTTAATATTTTCTTTGAAATTTCTTGTCCTTGGTGAAGTGTTTATTTGGAGTCTGCAAATTACATTCAAGGAATTTGTCTTTTTTCCTGAACTTTCTTTTTTCTGCATCCAAAGTTAGAGTTTAGTTGTTTGCACACGGAAGTTGACAAGAGTGTTTTAACTTTTAGACACTCTATCTCGAATAGGGTGCAACAAGAACTTTCATTAATGGGTGTATGTGCAGATAATCATGGAAAAATAGGCCCTTAAGTGGCAATGAAAATTCAAAAATCGTAGTTAGGCAACTGACATAAAAAATTTGAATGTTATCTATATTATTTCAAAATATGTAAGAGAATAGAATCATGGAAAATTGAATGTATTTAAACTACTAAGTTTATTTTATTTTTTAAAGTCTATTTGGTGAAAATTGAAATTTCAATGCAATAGTACTTAAATTTCTGTGTGAAAATAAAAAGTAGGTGTTTGTCTAACCACCCTAACCACAATAAATGATAATATTTTTTATAAGATTTCAGATATATAGAGACCTGTGTCCGTATGTGATGCATATCTTTTGTAATTTTTTCCAAGTAAATAATTAATTATGAATTTTTATTACAACTTAAAAAAATATAAAATCAAGTGCTAATTCAATTTTAACTTGGTCAAAACTTCATAAAATTCAATTTATTTTATTTATCCTTAGTATGCGAACATAGAATGTGACGTATATTTTGATTCAGTATGATAACGTTGAGTTATAGATGTTTTTCAATCAGCCTATCAATCAAGACTTTAGTCGTAATTTTAATAGAAAATGAATAATAATTATTTATTAAATTCAAAGTAAATAATAATTTATATTGGTGGAAATCTGAGAGTCTCCTCTACAAACCCTTTTCGTTTCATCAATTTTGGCTAAAAATAAAGTCGTCAGCCACATGGACGAAGTCTAGAAAAACAAGGTAAGTTGTCAAACACGTTTTTTGCATTGACTTGTTAGGATTGGCATGTCCAAGCCAAATACCAAAGCAATCCCGAGGTTAATCCCTAGGCAATAAATTCTATGTCAGAAATATCGGATATCTATTTCAAATCGGATATCCATTTCAAATCGGATATTTGTTTTGAATTGGATATCCGATTTGGTTTATATATGATTTTAAAAAATGTTATACACTTTATAATATATGATTTATAAAATGAAATAAATATTTTATAGTTTATTTTAATATATCTAGTTTAGAATATACATTATAGTTTATAATTTAATATATAATATATTATACTATTATATGTAATATTTAAATATTATTTCTATATTTTAGTTAATGTATATATATATTACTAATACATAAAATATTATATAACTAATTAATATTACTAAGATATAAAATATTTAAATATTATCTCTTTCCCTCTCTCTCTCTCCCATTATTCCCCTACCCTCTCTCCTCTCTCTACCCTTTCTTCCCTCTCTCTCTCTCTCTCTCTCTGGCGACCTCTCTCACTCACTCCTATGTCTATCCACCTACCTTAGCCCCCACCCTTGGGCAAACCTTAAATACTTAAACCCCTTAAACCCTTACCCCATCTCTCTCCCACTCCTCCTCTCTCTCTCTCTAAAGACTCTCCTCTCAAAATCTCTCTTCACTCACCCCTCTATCTCTCCTCTACCCTTAACCCTTAACCCTAAACTGCTGAACCTCTACCTTGTATGCTTAACCCTTTACCCTATATCTCTCCCACCCTCCCTCCCTCCCTCTCTCAAGTCTCACCCTCCCGCCGCCCATCTCTCAGTCTCTCTCTCTCTTCACTCCTGATTCTGTCTTCACCCTTTAACCCTCTACCCTCTATCTCCCACTCCCTCCCTCTCTCACCGAATCCCTCTCTCTCTCCCCTCTACCCATAACCCATAACCCCAAACCCAAAACCCTAAACCCTTAAGACCCAAACCCTTAAACCCTCTACCCTCTACCCTCTACCCTCTCTCTCTCTCAAAACTCACCCTTCTACATCCTTTCCCTCTCTCAGGTCTCTATCTCTCTACTCACTCTCTATCTCTCTCCTCACCCTAAACCTAAACCTTTAAACCCTAACCCTTAAATCAAACCCTAAACCCTCTACTTCTCCTCCCACTCCCTCCTCCTCTCTCTCTCTCAAGTCTCACCTCACCACTTCCTTCTCTCGTGTCTCTCTCTCTCACTCCTATCTATCCCTCTACCCTTTAACCATCTACTTCTACCTCTACCTTTATCTCTTTTCCCACCTCATCCTCTCTCTCTCACTTAATGCCTCTATCTATCTCCTCTACCCATAACCCCAAACCCCAAACCTCTACTCTCTACCTCTACCCTCTTTCTCTCTCAAGTATCTCCTCACTACCCCTCCCTCTCTCTTAGTCTCTCATCTCTCACTCTCTATGTCTCCTCACCCTAACTCTAAACCCTAGATACTTAAACCCCTTACCCTCTACCCTTAACCCTTTCTCCCTCTATCTATCAACCACTCCCCCCTCTCTCTCTCTCAAGTCTCTCCATCCTAGCACCACTCCCTCTCTCTCTCTCTCTCTAGCCTCCCATCCTACCCCCTCTCCCTTTCTCAAGTCTTTCTCTCACTCACTCGCTCCTAAGTCTCTCCACTCTACCCTTAACCCTCTACCCTCTATCTCTCTCCCACTCCCTCCTTCCCTCTCTCTCAAGACTCTCCATCCTACCTCCTCTCCCTCTCTTAGGTTTCTCTCACTCACTCACTCCCTCTATCTCTCTCTCCTCTACCTTTAACCCTAAACCCTTAACCCTTAATCCTTAAACTCTAAACCCCACCTCATCTCTCTCCCACCCTTCCCTCCATCCCCTCTCAAGTCCATCCCAACCCTCTCCCACCTCACCATCTCTCTACCACCCTATCTCCCTCCCCTCTACCCTTTACCTTGTACCCTCTACTCTCTATCTCTCTCCCACTCCCTCCCCCTCTCTCTCTCACTAAATCCCTCTATCTCTCTCCCCTCTACCCATAACCCTAAACCCTAAACCCTTAAACCCTCTACCCTCTCTCTCAAGACCCTCCCTCCTACCGCATCTCCCTCTCCCAAGTCTATCTCTCTCTCACTCACTCTCTATATATCTCTCCCCACTACCCTTAAACCTAAACCCTTAACCCTTAACCCTTAAACTCTAAACCCTTAAACCCTCTATCCTCTATGCTTAACCCTTTATCCTCTATCTCTCTCCCACTCCCGCGCTCCCTCCCTCTCTCTGTTGAGTCTCACCCTCCTACCCCCTCTCCCTCTCCTAGGTCTCTCTCTCACTCACTCCTATCTCCCTCCCCTTTACCCTTAACCCTCTACCCTCTATCTCTCTCCCACTCCCTCCCTCTCTCTCTCACTCCCGCTATCTCTATCCCTTCTACCCTAAACCCTTAAACCCTCTACCCTCTATGCTTAACCCTCTACCCCTTATCCCTCTCCAACTCCCTCCCTATTTCCCTCTCTCTCTCAACTCTCACCCTCCTACCCCCTCTCCCTCTCTCAGGTCTCTCTCTCTCACACTCTTATCTCCCTCCCCTCTACCCTTAACCCTCTACCTTCTACCATCTACCCTCTATCTCTCTTACCGCTTTTCCTTTCACCCAGCAACCCATAACCCTAACCCTTAAACCTCTACCCCACCCCACCTCTCTCAAGTCTCCTCCTACCCCTCCTCTCTCGCCTTCTCACTCACTCACCCTCTATGTCTCTCCTCACTCCTTAAACCTTAACCCTTAACCCTAAACCCAAACCCTTGAACCATCTACCCTCTACCTTTAACCCCACCTCCCTCTATCTCTCTCCCACTCCCTCCCTCTCTCTCTCTCTCTCTCAACTCTCTCCATCCTACCCCATCTCCCTCTCTTAGGTATCTCTCTCACTCAATTCCTCTATCTCTCTCCTTAACCCTTAAACCCTCTACCTCTACCCTAACCTCCCTTCCTTATCTCTCTCTCTCTCTCAAGTCTCTCCCTCCTAGAATCACTCCCTCTCTAAGGTCTCCCTCTCACTCACTCACTCACTCTATCTCAAGTCTCCCCCGCCTACCCCTTCTCCCTCTCTTAGGTCTTTCTCTCACTCACTCACTCCCTCTATCTCTCTCCCCTCCACCATTAACCCTAAACCCTTAAACCATATACCTTGTACCCTTAACCTCCCTCCCTCTATCTCTCTCCCACCTCCTCCTCTCTCTCTCTCTCAAGTATCTTCATCCTACCACCTCCCTCTTAGGTCTCTCTCTCAATCACTCACCCATCTCTCACTCACTCACACCATCTCACCCACCACTTACTCCAT
Source organism: Sequoia sempervirens (assembly GCA_007258455.2). Lineage (NCBI taxonomy): Eukaryota > Viridiplantae > Streptophyta > Pinopsida > Cupressales > Cupressaceae > Sequoia > Sequoia sempervirens. The sequence continues at coordinate 52,323 of VDFB02053339.1, read as the reverse complement.
CCCACCCACTCTCCCACTCTCCCTCCCTCTCCAACTCTCTCCAACTCTCTCCACTCATCCCAACCTCCCACCCTCCCACCTCTCCAACCTCTTCACCTCCCATCTCCTCTCCCACCCCTCCCTCCCACCTCTCAAACCTCGCACCCTATCCCACCTCTCCCATCCTCTATCCCACTCTCCCCACTCTCCCGCCTCCCTCCCTCCCTCCCTCCCACTCTTCCACTCTTCTACTCTCCCTCCCTCTCTCCCACTCTCTACCACCCTCTCCCACTCTCTCCCACCCTCTCTCCAACTCTATCCCACTCTCCCACCCTCTCCGACCTTATCCCACTCTCTCAGGTCACTCTCTCACACACTAACTCCATCTATCTCTCTCCCCTATACCCTTAACCATGAAACCCTAAACCCTTATAACCCTCTACCATAAAACCCTTAACCCTTAAAACTCTACTATATACTCCAAAACCTCAAAACTTTAACCTTAAACCTTATACCATCTACCATTAACCCTTAGGTCTATGTGTACACAAATCGGATATCCGATTTGTAGACCGTTACTTTAAAATAACGACAAATTTTGTATATATATGCTTTTTACAAATTGAATATCCATTTGGATCGGATATCCGATTTGTAAAAATCATATATATACAAAATTTGTTGTTGTTTTAAAGTAACGGTCTACAAATCAGATATCCGATTTGTAAAAAGCATATATATACAAAATTTGTCTTTGTTTTAAAGTAACGGTCTACAAATCGGATATCTATTTCAAATCGGATATCCGATTTGTAGACCGTTACTTTAAAACAACTATAAATTTTGTATATATATGCTTTTTACAAATCGGATATCCGATATGGAAAACTAGGATTGGTGTTTGCTCTGGTGGTGTGTACTAACACCTGAGCCTAAAAAAAGTCAACACAATATTTTTGTGTTTTTGGGTCGATGAAAGACATGTTTTTTTCCTCATTGCCACTTTTTGGCCCACCATTATCCTGCACATACCCTAATCTTTGTAATATAGTTGCATAATTGGGGAAAGGAGATTTCTTTGAACTCGCATCCAAAGAAGAGAAGAGAATCCATAACCTTATTTAGATAATAATCCTTAACCTGAGGAAATTTTTTTCAGGAATTTATAAAACATGACCTCAAAATCTTGTTCATGGCCACTGTAATAGAGGTTGAAATATTGTTCTGCAAAATATTCATTACTATTGCCGATGTCACAACATTTTTTGGTAATAAATCTATTATAGCACATCCTTTCTATGGAATTTTTGTGACCAAAAAACATGATGATAAATTGATTACATAATTCATCAAGGCCACTATTGAGTAGTTCGTCTCTATATTGGGAATCAAGACGATCCTAGGTTCATCTGGCAAGACCAGTCATATCATTAAGGGCTTGTAGAATAGCATCTCTAGTTTGGACTCCTGTGTTGGTGCTGATATAATTTTGTACCCATGCTCTGAGAACTATACTCTTCAAGTTGTCAATTGGGTAAAAATGAACAAAAAATTTGACCATGGAGGTGTTTCAACATGAAAATTATGCAAATGAGGGAATAGACTGGATGATCCCAAAGAACTACCAAAGTTTCATGGATTTCCATTAGTCATATGGACTTTTTATTTGTCCCGATGTCGTATCTTCTTTACTCTATATTTTCCTAACACGAGATCCCATTGTTTTAAGATCTCAAGTTCCTTTAGTCTAGGATCAAGAAAACCTTTAATAGCAACCTGTATATTTTAAAAGTTGGTACTACTAGAAATAAAATTGAGGACATTTGTAGGTGGTTGTGCAGGAATCACATATTGGATATGTTGAGATTCAGTGGTGATTGATTGATGGACTTGGTCTATTTTATGGATCATGGTATCTTGATATGAATCTTGTTGTTGTAGTATCTGAGTGACTTGGTGCGAAATAGTGGTGATGGTGGATTGAACATTTTTTCTTGCAAACTGTTGTCAGGTCCACCATGCTCCAACATGTACTTTGAAAGCATCAAAATCAGTACGAAGAGAAACAAGTTCAGGTTTAATGTCATCCTCATAGGTATGGATAATCAAATTTTCAAGTTTGGTAAGTTTAGCAAGGATAGCATGGGAGTTTTGTTGTTGAGAGGCCTGGAAATTCTAGTGGTTGATAGCAATTTGTTTAGCATGTAACTATTGATCTTTAAGTAGGAGTAGAGCTTTGCGATGACATAGATTGGACCAATTCAAGAGTTTAGAGCTAGAGGGCGACTCTTTGCCTAAGGTAGTAACATGTGCCCAAGAATCATATATGGTATTTTCTAGAGGGATCATATTGCATGAAATCTCATAATCGAGGTAGAACACCAGGGACTAGATGAAGGCCTTAAGGAGTAGAAATTTCAGTATCAGTTTCTGCTAGACTATTTGGCTCAAAAAATGTAACAGGCTTAATAGACATCATTCTGCAATGACCAATAGAAAAAGTATAGGGACAGTTATCACCTTTCATTATACTAGTATAAATTTCAAAATAATGCACATGAGTACATTCAGTGGTATCCAAGTTAGGTGGATATGGTGTAGGTGATAAACATAGTTGACATGACTGGCTAGAGGTTCCATGAGTAGATATATCAGTAGGAATTGGATGAATTCCAGGTCTGGGCATTGGAACATGCCAACATAGTGGACATAAATATTGAGGTATATCATGTGAACGGTAATTAGCAGGATCAACACATTTGGTTACTCGCATAGACTAAGTGCAATGAATTAAAGGTGTAGAGAATCTAGAGGAAGAAGCTTGGGAAAATCTATGTTGTGGAGTTTCCAGAGGATTGTCGAAATCTATAATGGCTCGATCATCTACTTCCCTTATTTGTATTCCTCAGAGCTGAGGTGGTTTAAATTGAGAGTCAGTATCATCTGTTTGTAACTCTAATGTCCAATGAGTATGCATTTGGATATCTCACAATTCAACATTTTTAGGGGCTCTAAGTTCTACTATGTTACTGGAAGAAGTCCAAACAACACTAAACTATTCATGTAAAGGAAGACCCTTTCTAGGATCATTCATGAAGGGAATTGTGGTGTTGAATAATCAAAAATTAACTAGAAAATGAAGTGTATGATCTATTGACCCTTGTTTCATGTGCAGATGATTGGTTCTATATTTATATGTCAGGACCTCATTTGTATTTTCATCCCATAGACTGATTGAAAAATTTAAAGAAGAATCAAAGATAATGGGTCCAAAATCCATGGTATCACTGGCAGCTCCTAGAATAGCATCACTAGTTCTTATATGCCTATTATCCTTGAGCATCATAAAGATTTGAACAAGAAGTCCCTTACGGTAATTTCCTTCTATGCCTATCCTCACCCAAGACCGATGTAAATACTAGTAATCTTTGGGACTTGAAAGATCCATACATTTATACGTTTGGATCTCGACATCTGAGAATAATTGTAGGTTTCCCTAACTACCATTCTTGACTCTATGCTGAATTTCACAAACCTTACACAAATTTTTTGACCTATAATGAACTATACCCTTGAAGCCTTGCACATCAGGATATATTTTTTCAAGTTTAACAGGAAATTTAAACCGACCATAAGCATTTCTATTAGATTCATGACTGGAACTAGCTATACCAAGATCAAAATCATTTTGAGCAAAAGTTTGATCAGGCTGGGTAATGAAGTCAGTAAGATTTGTGTGTTTCGCTCCTTATTGAAATCTTGAATATCGGTATCCTAGGTTGCTACAACCTGATTGGTGTTCGTCATTCTTTTGTTTCATGGTGCATCCTACTTTTCACACTAACCAATAGATTTACTGCTCACATTCAACAAAAGGGACTTACGACTGGGACCACACTACAATCCCTTCAGAAGACACAACTAACATAAATATTTTAGGAAAATAATTGAGTGAGAAATCATAGTAGTATAACAAGATGTAATATGAGAGAGAATAGTTGAAAACCTAGAAATGTTGGAGGACTGGGGATAAGGAGAATTAAACTCTTCATCAAATCCCTCACTGCTAAGATGGGATGGAGTCTATTGGAAGGGACTAAGGATTGGGTAAAGATCTTCCAAGAAAAATATCTTAAGAACAAAGATCTTGGTTGTTCCCTTACTTCCTCTGATATTCCTTATGGATCTATTTTTTGGAACCACCTTATCAAAAACAAAAGAGTGCTAAAATTGGGTGTGAGAAAGTGTATTGGAAATGGGAAGGACATTGATTTCTATAAGGACCCTTGGGTTGTTGAACCCCCCTCTCTCTTCATTAGATGTTTTCAACCCCCTCAAATAGAGTTTGACCACAATTTATGGAAAAAAGGTAGCCAGTAGATCATTTGGGGGATTGATGAACCAAAATGGAAGGAATCTAACATATTGCTTAGGAGTGCCAACTTGAGAGGTCAAAGATAGCTTAATTGGGAGTTGGTGATGCAAAGGCTACATAGCCTCATTAGGAAGGCGACTTGGTTCTCTAAAGATAGGAAAGATGAATAGTTGTGGATTAAAAACCCCTCCATTTGCTTCTCGATCAAAAATGTTTATAAGGAACTAGAGAAACCTCTTACTAATTGTAGACCTTCATTGGGAAAAGGTGTGGATAAAAAACCTTGCTCTGAAAGTAAACTATTTTTGATGGGAAGCTTCATATGGCAGAATCTCAACTATTGATAACCTTGCGAGGAGGGGGTTTTAGTTAGTTAACAAATGTATCCTTTGTAAGCAGGAAGAAGAGTCGGTTATGCATTTATTCTTCCATTGTCAGTACTCTAGAGAAGTTTGGTAGTTTTTCCTCCCTTTGTTGCTCATGGATTGGGTGTTCCCTCCTACTATGAAGTCATTTTTTGAAAGCTTATCTAATTGTCCTTATTCCCATATGATTATAATGGACCTTTGGAATCAAGCCCCCCCTTCATAACATGGGGAATCTAGAAGGAAAGGAATAATAGGATTTTTAGGGAAGCTGAGAGAAAAAACTATGAGATATGTATGTCTACAAAGGCCTAGATACAAGAAAATCTAGAAGTTGGAGGGTATAGCTACTCAAAATTATGGCTGACCTATAAAGAATTGAGAATCAAGTAGATAGGGGGAATAAATAAGGACCTAATCAATCTCAAATGGTCGATGCTTTCTGCTAGGAATTCAACTGTTTGGACTCCTCCTGAGACGGAATGGCTCAAAAGGAAATCCTAGCATTTCAGGGGTAGGGGGTTTTCTAAGAAACTACCTTGGAGATTGCATAGCAAGATATGGGAAAAAATTGGGTATCTGTACCAACAACAAATTCAAGGCAATGACAGTGTGGGGAGGAATAAATACGCTTAGAGACTTTGGTTTTAAGGTCATACTGGAAGGAGACTCCAAATTTATAGTTGACATATTGAAAGGTGGTGTTGTGGTTCCTTGGGAACTAAAAGACATTATTGATAATTACAAGGTCCTAGTGAAATCCTTCACTCACTATCGTATACAACATGTGTTCGGGGAAGGTAATCTCTGTATTGATTGTGTGGCCAATGAAGCACTCAAGTGTAACATGCCGATTCGAGGGGAGTACAACTAGTTTCCTTTGGCAATGAAAGACAAAGTGCTCAAAGATAAATATGTTAATGTTTATAACATATAAAGTTTGTATAAGGGATCAGTATAGGGGAACTATGCGATCTCATGATAAAAAAGGGCTCTTATAATAATGATGGAAATCTTGGTATGACAAGGAGTAAGAAGATATCCCCAGGTGAGAAATTTATTTTTTATATCATTCCCAAGAATACCAAGAATCACATGGCTTATTTCAATGCTAAGGATTACATCAAATCTCAGTGTATCAACATGTCTAATGTCAAATCTCACCTCTTCATCAAAGATCATCTTGCTACAAAAAATCTAGACTCATTTATTATTTGTAAAGGCAATAATGTTTTTTCTGCTAAGTTCTTAAATTTTATTTCTAAAAGAGTTTATCATCAAAACATAAGTTGTTGTGTGCTTTGCAAGTTTAGTTGGGTGTTTGGGGGTTGTGATGGTATGAGGAAAGGATTGCAGAAGAATAACTCAAAAAATTTACAGTGTTCTAAAATGGAGGGCCTAGAAAATGAATCGAACCTCCAAATTGCTTGACTCTCAAGAAAATTTCCAATCTTTGGAGGCTATTTAGTAGAGCGGGAATGGTCTCATTTTTTGAGGCAATGAAAGCGTATAATTATAGTCTAACAAAAAAATTCACTAACTCTTGGAGGAAGGGGAGAGTGGCTATTGGGGCAGTGAAATTTGAGTTTACAACTCAGTTCATTACAAAGGCGATGAGTCTGGAGAACCATGGAATAAAGGTTGTTAAGAAGAGTAGAGTTGACTACCAGGAATTTTTTGACAATTTCCTCCATGATGGTGAGAAACTCATGTAGCTTCAAAATGGGTACGTGTAGCTAGAACTTGAGTCACCTTTTTCTATGGTTAGTATGTTTGTTATGAGATATTTTAAATTAGAGGGTAGATATATGACCGTCCATGCTTATCACTTTCCTCTACTTAACCACATTCATCACAATGAATGCATAAACCTGCCTTTTTACCTACTTTCCTCATTGCAACAAAATATTGAAAATGGTGTGAACCCCCCTCTGCACCAAGGCCTCATGCTTGCTCTCTATAAACATGCCCTAGCTCTGAACCCCCATAGTAATCCTCTAGTTGCTAGAATGGATATCTCAAATCAAAATGCAGAGGAGGATGAAGAACCTTTGGTTGCTGCTAATCCCATTTCAGAGCCTAACCTTAGGCCTTTTCCCCAAATTATTACCCACAAGGTGAATCCCCTTGTTAATGTCTCTACCTTTGCTTCTAAAAGTTCCATTCCCTTGACCCCTATGGGTAAGAAGGATCTTGTTAAAAATTCCCTTGATCTTGAATTGGTTAAGACCACCCTAGAGAAGTGGAAACACTCGTTGTTGCTCCTTGAACCTCCGAGGGCCAAGAATCCAAAAAATTACCCGAAAAAGAAGATTGTGGTCATTACAATAAATAAAGAAAAAGAGGGTAATCCAAAGGATTTTTTGAAGGGAATTCGGGTCTTTTTAGTGGAGGTCAAAGATTGGTATGTCTTACAAAGGTTGTCTCTCATGAAAAAAAGGGTAAATAGAAGGCCATTGTCCAAGAGGAGGAGGATTTGGAGGTTGAAGAGTTTGAGCCACAAGTGGATGATGACAGTGAGGACATAGATTTTGAAGAGACTACGTATGATATGGGAGAGGAAGAAATGGAGGAGGATAAAGAAGATAATGAGGAGGAAGAAACTGGAAGAGAAGAGGAGCAAAGGGGCAATATGTTGAAAGCTACTAAAACAGAGAAAAATGTCATTGCTACTAACTCTCTTGAGGATTCTAACACTGATTTTCTTAAAAGAAAGATTACTTATATGTAGGTCTAGATGGATGATATGGAGAAAGCTATCATCACATTGATGAGGGTAACCAATGGTCTCATGCACAGGGCCATGGCGGGTGTTGTTTTGGTTCAAACCAAGATTAGAAAAATGCTCAAGAAGATGGGGAAGACCAAAGAAAAGGACCAGAAAAAAGAAGAGGGGCCTAATTGGAGGGAGTTTTCCTCCCAAATTGGGAAGTACTAGGACCTGATAGCCAATGCCAAGTAATGGAATTTTTTCTCTTTGTTGTTTATGGCTACTCTGTATTTTTTGGCTCTCTGCTTTATAATTTTTGGCTACTATTATATTATAGCTTTGTTATGGTTAAGCTTTTTTGTACTTTGGTTGACCTTATAAATGGTCTATGTATTATTAGCTGGATTAGTATGGGTATTTTATTTTTGATCAATTTTATCATGGTTCTTTGGTTAAAACATTGGATATTCGATCTACAAGCCATCTTGGTTTTTGGTTCTTATTTGTTCTTTTTTGTTGTTTGGTGTTTTTCTTCCCTTCCTACTTCCTTTTTTTGTATTTTGGTTGTGTAACCACGGGATCAAGGCCCTTCCGTGCTTAATTAATAAAAAACACTACAATTGCTAAATCAAATGAAAATAATATGAACAATAGTAGAGACATGTAGAGGGTAGATAGTAATATGAAGAAGCACTACAAAGGATAAAGATATGAAGAAAAATCTAGTGCAACACTAGATAGTAAAAAATAAATATGAGCCAAAAACTCATGATGAGGCACAATCAATTTAGTTTTGGTCACTAGAAGGAAAATGTATAGACCATGAGACTAAGGAATAATTAGAAAGTAAATATGTTTATTCTTATACTCAATTCATGTCTTGCATTCATTATGCAAATGACTTGACCTTTCCACGTGATCAAAGGGACTCATCATAAGAAGAGGTCAACCAATAAAGGGAAAATACATGACTACACATTGAAGAGGATAGTTGTAACACCACAAATGAAATGACATCTTTTGATATTGGTTCATAATTCCTTTTTAGATATCATGATGAACAAAATCAAACCATTATTTATTTCCTCCTTTTCCTTTCTCTTGTTAAGAATTTGAATGAAGAATTAGCCACTTGGAGCAAGGAGTTAGGTTAACCAGAAATGTAAATTATGGAGGCTCTTCATGGGGTACTAGTCTTGATAAGTTCATATTTTTTTAGCATTCCCAAATCATCTCCTTTGTTCCATCCTTTTTTTTTTTCTATTTTTGTGATTCAAGGGAATGGTGATGGGAATGAAAATCCTATTGCATTAATCAACAAGTCTTCACATGATGATAAATGGAGGTTTGCATCATGGAATGACAATATGAATTCCATTAAATATATTGATGCAATTTCGGATGCAGTGGAAGTCCATGAGGTAAATTTTAATTATGCATCCACCTTTTGTCACTTCAAGGATGATATAGGAGGTAGGGGAATTTCATTTCATCTAGAGAATATGACATGTCCCCCTAGAATAAAGGATAATTAGCAAAACACACTTGAGTTGTAGTCCCAAATGAATGTGTTAATATTGTGGAGAAAAAAAAGTTGGTTGCTACTTAAATGATTCCAAGGGAGACAATTATGGCTTGTGGCATGGTTATATGAAGTTGTTGAAGAAAATAATGATAGTGCACGACACCTTAGGAGTTTCACTTGGTATAGATCGTGAAGTTGTTGGTTCATATCATATTCTAGATTAGCCTTTAATTCTTGTAAGTAATGTGTTATTCCTTATACATATTGTGTTTTGTGTATGTGTGTTTTGTCTTTATGCAATCATGACCCATGTTGGTCATGATGAAGTGTAATTGTCATAGTCCTCTCCTTGTCCATTTGTTTGGTCTACTCCTAGAGATAGTTGGATCATGACTATGCTTGCAAGAGGCACACATATCCAACTAGACCTTATGTTGGTACCCAATTTTGTAGTGCCAAAATTTTCTTGGTCTAAGCCCTCTTTGTAAATTTAGCCTCTTTCTTTCATCACATATAATTGATCTAATAATTATTTGTGTGGGTTTCATTTTGGTAATATTTACACATATTATTTTTCATACTCCATGTCATTATTTGTTACTATCATATGGTCAGCTCAATTGATCAACTAACATCAAAATAGAATTGATTAGGATCTTAAAACACTAAGAACCTACAAGATAATGATTAAATAGAAGACATACTCAATGAAATTCAATTAACAACACTAAAAGACTCAATCAAAAGTGTTAAAGATAGAATTCAAAGCCATTGAATTGAACTAATGTGCAACCTCCCAATCCCATTGTGGATTTGAAGCAAAATTGTAGTGTTGTGATGTGGAGTGCTCAAATTTTCCTAATCCATTATGCAAAAGCTTTATTTGAAGGTGATTAATTAAAAAATGCTCTCAAATTTCTCAAGAATGACTTAACAATTCAAGAAAGTAAGGGTGCTATAAATTTTATGAAATGAAATTCATGTTGAAAGGCTTTAGTATTTATAGATTTTAGGAATTTTAATCAATGGTTAGGATTGAAAATGGTAATCAATGGATGAAAGAAGATTAAGGAGGTGAGTGTGGATCAATGAATTAATTAATGGTTTATAATTCATTAAGGTGTGGATCAAGAAACAATAAAGGGTTCAAAATCCATGAAAGACTCAACAATATCCCTTACTTCATGGAGATATGTAGGAGATATTTTAAATTAAAGGGAAGAATTTGAATTTGAAAAGGTAATATCCTTTAGGGAGTATTCTTTGTGCAAGTTGGAGGATTGGAGAAAAATTAGTTAATTAAATAATTTATGAAAATTATTTAATTGTACAAGTTGGAAGAATTAAGATCTTTAATTAAATATATGAATTATTTAATCAAAAGGGAAACTACAGCGAAAATGATGAATTATGATAAATTAATCAAATAACCTTAAATATTCAATTAATAGGATAATTAAGTGAATTTAACTAAATAATTGAGAATTATTTAATTAAATACATGAAATAGGTGAATTAGGTGAATTATGAAGAAAATGGTGTTAGAAAGAGAAATCAAGGTGTGTGATATACTCGGGATCCTTTTAGGTGTTTGCATTTTGCCCCTCTTTGAAGCAAGGTACTTGTTGCATTGTTTCAAAGAATTGCTACTCCTCAAAAGAATTTATTTTATTTTTTCTAATTTTACCTAATGCCCCACTATGCCCCAATGAACGAAAGAATATTGGTGTGCTTCCCCCTTGAGAGATCAGCCAAAAAAATGGATTTTTGGGTTGAGATCATGACAAGGTTACAGGAGTAGTTCTGCTAACAAAAGGATGAACAATAAGTCCTAGGAAGCTAATGAAGTGACCTTGACTAAATATGAAGCTAGAAAACTAAGTTACAGGGAACAAAACCCATGTTTTTCTAGGCATATAAGTTTATTTAAGTGAACTTATGCCTCATTTGCACACTTAGCTTTGAGAGTTATAGAGATCCTGAGAGATTTTTGAGTTTAGATCCTATAGAGCTACTGATACGATGGTGCACATTATTCAAGCTATAAATCATGTAGACTAGGTTCACGAGTCCCAATGACCAACTAGCTCAAGACCCTTAGTATGTACCACTTTAATTTTTCCTTTCATGCATTTCGAGATAGCTAAAGGTAGGCTAGAAGTAGGACATGTCACACTTTCATGTGACACTTTTGAAACCTATTGATGCTCTGCAATAGCGTTGAGATTTTGAAAAATCACAATGCCTTTAAACTAAGGCGATGCTACTAGTTGGTTCAACAAAATGCTTTTGTAAAATTTTGACACCATTTCTTTTACCTACTAGTGCGACGGTCTTGCAAAAGCGAGATGCTTTTGTCAAATTATGATGACTTTGACTATTTATAGTGTGAAGCCTTTACAAAAAGAATCATTTTTGTTCTTTAGGCATTTTTTACTTAGATTTTAGCCAAATTTTTAGAAAATTGATATTGTGAGCATTATTCTTGTAGTCTATCTTTGTTAGAGTAAAGGTGTTAACTTAATTATGTTAATTAAGTTACCTTTATTTCTCTCTTAAGATTTCACTTTAGTTTGCATATTGTGACATTTAATAATTATATTAATTATTAAATGTCTACCTATTAGGGTTACTTTTAGGTTTTGCATGATCTCCTTTTAAGGATTGATCTTTGTAAATATTTTATTCCATTGTTCTGATAATATATCTTTCATATTATAGAGCTTCAAAAACCCTCTCTTGCTTTTTTCTCCATTCTCTTCCCTGTGATAGGTATCTCTTTGCATGCAGGTGTTCTTGGACTCTGAAGTTGGTTTTGACAACTTCTACATGGTATCAGAGCATGGACTTCCTACAGCCTATTCTTGTTTTGAATAATTTGGAGCTATGAGGGTTTGATCAAGCTTTCACAGGTTTTCAAGTTGTTTTTTTGTGGATCCAGCATACTTTATTCTTTGGGTTCATTTTGGGCCCAAAAGGACCTCACCGTTGGATTCGAAGCACCTGAAAACCCCTATTTTCATATAAATATTGTCCAGTTTGGCCACAGTTGATCAAGGAGGCAAATTTTCTTTGGTTCCAAGGCCGTACGGCCCCAGGGCACATAGAACAAGGCAAAAATTTCAAAAAAAATCAATTTAAAAAAAAAAACAATAAATCTTTTTTGCAAATTTTCTGCACCGCTAGCACAGAGGGAGGCCGCCACCCTCCCACCACCCGGCGGCCACCCACCACCCCACCGTCATCGGTGGTCACCACCACAACCTCGCCGCTCGGCCTCCAGTAGTAAACTGCCAGCGCTCACCGTGCATGTGAACAGGTCGGCAGTAACTACCAGCTCCAAACCATCGACAGGCTAGAGCCTAGCCCCCTGGTCGCTAAAAAGACTAGGGGCTTAGTTATTTTAGCCCCAGGTGTTGTAGGGGGTTTGATTGTGCCTTTTAACCAACTTTCAGTAAATCAGGCATATCTCGGGCGTTTTAGCTCAAATTTTTGAATAAAAATAGGTGTTGGAAAGATTGCTTTGAGCCTATCATGATGGTGTAGGATTTTTTTCAAAATTTTCTAGTTTGGTTTCCTTTTTTCACAATCAAAGTCAAATGATGTTTTTTGCATTCTAGGGGCCATAACTTGGTCATTTTTGCTCTATTTTTTGAAAACGAATAGGTGTCGAAAAGCTCTTCTCATGCACTATTCATATCTTCTGTTATTTTTTCTATAAAAATTACTAGGTACACAAGATTTAGTCTGAAGCCTTTTTTTCTTTTTTTCCTGATTTTTCGCTAAAACATCACTACTAGGGTTTGGTTTCTTGCATTGTGGGGGGAGTTTTTTTTCTTGCTTTCTATAATTTACTTCAAAAAACCAGAAAATCTTCACATTAAACATACATTAAACCTCTCCAACCATGGCTGAAAACCCTTGTACTGTTGAATTTCTCACACCTCATAACTATCATACTTGGAAGGAATTCATGACATGTCTTCTTAGATCAAAGGGGTTGTGGTCATGTTTAGATGTGGTTCAACCAGTTTTGACACAGCCATTTGAGGTTATGTAGCATAAAAATAAGATGGATGAGGCTATGGGTTTGATTTCCTTACATGTTTCAGACAACTTGTTGTTTCATCTTGATGGATGTAACAGTCCTCTTGAAATGTGGACCAAGTTCAATGATTTATTTGGTACCTTTTGACGTCCCAAATGGCACAGCAACACTGCTAAACAGAAAATTACTTCTCTGTTTCTCCTGAAAGAGAAAGGTGATCACATGGATACCTTAGCTCCCAAGGTCTTTGTAGTTGGGTCTCAACTGTGCTGATGTCCCTCAGTGGTCAATGTAAAAGTAATATTCAAGGGGCCTGCTGGTGTTGAGCTTTTGGACTGTTGTGGGTTGAACATGAATTTAAATCTACTCTAACCGGGGCTTTCAAAGAAATAGAAAAAGATGGATCAGGGCTTTGGGATAGAAAAGAATGACACTTCATCCGAATTAACCAGACCTGTTGCCTTCCAAGGAATTCCTAACTAAAACTGTAGAACAAACTTAACTTGTGACTAACACACAGCTACATTCATTCACAGTGCTGATTTCAACAGCAGGTTGCAAGTCACCATTCAAACAAAACAGAAAATCGAACCTCATTCCTTGAAAGCTTTCAAATCAAATGATCAACTCAAGACTAACACCATTCTGAAACACAACATGAAGTAGATTAAGATCTGGTTGCCTCTACTGTCAGTGACACAGATAAACAATAATTACAAAGCTGGCACAATCACCAGTGTATAGAAAATATGTGGCTCCAAATTGTTTCCATTTACACTAAGAAGGTCCTACTCTGAATCTAACTCCTACTCTAAGAAGACAAAAGAAGGTCCTACTACAAAGAATCAGGATCGGCTTCTATCCCCTCTATTCCTATTTCTAACTACAGAAGCTCTAAAGCTCTTAATTCTAATCTAAACGTCCTCCCTCTACAAAGAGGCACAAATTCCATATATACATCATGTACAAACTTGAATGTGATGTCCCCCACTTTAGGGTTTTACAAAATATCTGCACCTGGGAGAGTCGGTTGCAAGAGGGTAGGCGTCCAGATCTTTTGCAGAAAGTCGGTTGTGCATTAAACTTGAATCCTCGCTGTCTTATGTTGGTGAAGATTGTCTCCTGAGGTGCTCTGTAGATCTTTTGCAGCTACAACATTAATTTTTGGCCTCCGTGTCTATTTTTGACCTCCAGCGGAGCTGCCTTGGGTGCCCCAAAATATTTCCATTAATGCTGAGCTTCCCCTGTCAGTAGACCTCACAGCTGTCCCTTTGTAGCATGGCTTCATCTTCCTTTGGCGTTCCTTCCTCTCGAGATACGCTTTCCTGCAAGCTTGTCAGCGTAGCACGGGCCAGTCGGCGAGAGGTTCTGGCGAGCCACAGAGATCATACCGATCTCGCAAAGACCCTCGGCAAGACTGCTTCCTCGTCAGCCAGATGATATGGCGAAAACACACTCTCTTGGTGAGCTCTGTTTCTATTTCGGCGTGACTTTCCTCTTCGCCAAGACCTTGTGGCGAAGGCATGACCCTTGGCTGAGCCCATCTTGTATCAGCAAGACTCTTTGGTATCGGCGAGACGTCCTACTGAACTTGTTGTATTCGCTCTGAGTCTTTCTAAACTTTCTTTGTTGTCTTCAAGCCCCTTTTCTTCGATATAATTTCTGCCTTTCGGCCAGACACTGTGCCGAACTCATCCTTCTTTGGCAACCCTGTATGTCGGGGAGACATTACTTATCGTTGTGACCTCATGGCGAAGTCTTCATTTTCCTTTGGAGTCTCCCTGACATCCTTCTTCACTAGGAAATTTATCACTATCGGCAAGACCTCCAACAAACTCCCTTTTCATTCTCGTCAAGCCCACCTTCTTCCTTTCGGCGTGACCCTCATTCATCGCCAAGACCCTGTGGCGAAAGTATAACCCTTCGCCAATGCCGCTTCTTCTATTTCAAGGAGACCCTTCTGTAGTTATGTCGATATGGGTTCTTTTGCTTTACTTGCGTCGCCGCAACTTTCTCTAGTCGGGGAGACATCATGGTTTTGGGGAGACCTTACCCCGAATTCCCCTCTTCTTACCGAGCCCCTCCTTGTTGTCAGCATAACCTCCTGTGGTTGGGGAGGCATTATAGTGACCCCTTTGTTTTCTCGGCGATGAGCCCATTCTGTTTCGGTGTAGCTCTCCGTGGTCGCCCAGACCCTATGGTGAAGATACTCTGCTTTGGCGAAGGCCCATTTTCCTTCGGGGAGACTTTACTTAGTCAGTGAGACCTTCCACCGAGCTTCAAGACTTTGTCCGACATGCTTGAGATATATGACCACGCACAGAACCTGGCCCTACAAAACAAGGTCTCTATTAGTCTTTTGAATCTCAAAAATATCATTAACATTATGCCCTTTTACCAAAAAGAAACCTAACCCCAGTGGAGGCGGAGCCAACACGGGCATGGGAAGAAAAACTTAAACAAGTCTTGGCAGAACTGGGACCGGGGAAAAACACAACCCAGAAACGACATCTCGCTCCTTCAAAACAGGCGGGGGCGGGGTCAAAAGAAAACCAGAACCGGGGCCGAAGTCGGGGAGGGAATGAGCCAGGGAAACAACCAACACTTCCCGAGTTCATACCTTGACCCAGCTCCACGCCCGCGAGGAAACCCAAAAAACGGAAAGGATGGAAACAAAACACTGGCGGAGTCAGAGAAAAATGACGAACCAAGCAGAACCGGGATCATAACCAAAATTTGAACCAGAAACTTCTCCAAGTTTCGGGTTCAAATTTCGTTCTGAACCCGCCTCCGACGCCATCCGAAAAGAGGAAAAGAAAGGAACAGAAAACGAAGAAAAAGGGGAAGGAAAACCCCACGACAAAGCAAAAGAATGGGACGAAGCAGAATCGGGACCGGAACCAAATCCGAATCAGAAACTTTTCCAAGTTTCAGGGTTCGGAGTTTGTTCTGATTTTGAGTCCGGCAAAACAACACAAAAAGATACACAAGGAGGAAAGACAAGGGCAGGGTTAGACCCGGGATGGAACCAAAATGAGGAACTTTAAGAAATTTCAACATTCCAAACCCAGACCCGGACCCGACTCCGACAAAGAATGAAGGAAGAAGGCAAAGAACAGTCAGAACCGGAACCGGGGACGAAACAAGACCAAAACTTAAAAGGAATTTCCAAGTCCGGTATTGGTCCTGGTTTCACCTCCGGCAGAACTTTGAAAGAAAAATGCCTAAGGCAGAAAACCAAAGGCAAAAGAGAAAAAGACAAAAAAAGAAAGGGGGACCCATTTTGATCCAGATCAAAGTGGGGCGGTTATGCAAGGCATAATAGTACCATCAATCAATTCCGTGCAATACAGATTGAGGCAGAGTTGACTTCACTTGTACCTGATTCTTTTCCCACTATTGAGAACTTTCTGATGAAATTCAAACAATAGAGATCTCTTCTACAGGGTTGTGGTAAGAAAAAAATAGATGAGTGTATTTACCTGATTCTTTCTAAGCTTCGAGGTCCTTTTTAGATATTCTCTTCAAAATTTTATTCCACCATGGATGCATTGGGCAACCACTTTGCCATGCCTAATTTTGAGGTTTTCTGTGATCAATTGACATGAGAGTAGGCCAAGATATCACAGTTGGATTCTCTCACAGGATCTAAGAATCAAGTATTGGTAGCTCAGTTATCTAAAGGGAAAAAGAAGCAGGAACCAAAGCCCAAGACAGATTTAGCTGGTAGTGAGAGTTCCTCCAAGCCACTTCCTAAGACTGATTCAAAACCACAGTTCAATTCTAAATAGGGAAAATCTTCGAAGTCTGGCGAGTCTTCCTCCAAGACTAAGAAGAAATCTGGTGATCCTTGCAGTTTCTATGGCAAGGAAAGACATCCAGTTTCTAGGTGTTGGAAATGATTGGAGGCTTTAGAGGAAGCCATGCAACAACATAATATCACCTCACCTCAGCCTCTTTCCCAACCCACAGGGAAAGGTCATGCTCTTTCTGTACAAGCATTGTCCTCGGGATCCACTTGGATTCTAGATTTTGGTGCTTCTCACCATATGACACACACAGAGGATTTGGTTACTGCACTTGCCCCTAATAGCACTACACATATTGTAGTTGGTGACTCAACACAACTTTTAGTTCAGGTTTCAGGTAATGTTTCATTGGATGGTGGTTGTCTTCAGGATGTGCTTCTAGTTCTTGACTTTTCGACAAACCTTCTTTTCATTTATCATATTTTCCACTTTGGCTCTAGTAAGATAGTTGAGTTCTCACCACATGATGTGGTTATTCGAGACCTTCATGATCCTAACTTGGTTGTGGCTACTGGGAGTGTTGATTCTACATCTCACTTATACAAATTTGATGGCTTTGAGAGTTCAGACACTATAGGTTCCTCTCTTATAGCACATGTAGACTCAATGAGCAGGCTTTGGCATGAGCATTTTGGCCATGTCAATTACAGATATCTATAGTAGATGAGTACTCAGGAACTTGTGATTGGACTTCCTAATATTTCCTGTACTGATGGTGTATGTCGAGATTGTGCTCTTGGAAAACATCACCAGGATCCTTTTCCTAAGGGTCGAGCCACATGTGCTAAGGCACCTGGGTACATAGTGATCTTATGTCCTTTCCGACTCCTTTTTCAGGGGCACGATATGTGCTCACTTTTATTGATGAATTATCTAGACGTACATGGGTGTACTTTCTTAAGTACAAGTCTGATGTCTTTGATTCATTCAGGACCTTTAAGACATTTGTGGAGAAGCAATCTGGACTTTCTATCAGGGGGATACGCACAAATAATGGGGGGAGTATGTTAATCAGGCCTTCAAATATTTTTGCACTGAGCATGGTTTACAACATCAGTTTACAGTACCTTACACCCCTCAGCAAAATGGTGTCGTTAAGAGAAAGAACAAAACCTTACGAGAGATGGAAAATTGTATGATACAGTCTCGAGCTATGAGTTCTTCATTTTGGGCTGAGGCAGTCAATTGTGCCAATTATATTCAAAATTGGATGCCTCATAAGGCATTACAACATATGACTCCTGAGGAGACTTGGACCCATGTCAAGCCTGATGTTTCTACATTCTAAGTTTTTGGTAGTGAGGCTTGGGCATTTATTCTTGATGCTCAGCGGAAAGCCATGGAGAGGAAGAGCCGACCACTCATATTTGTTGGCTACTGTGAGGATGTTAAGGTGTACAGGTTGTTTGATCCTGATTCTAGAGAGGTCTTTTTTCAGCGGGATGTCTAGTTTGATGAGAACTATCCTCAAATGGATTCTCCATCACTAGCTTCTCCCTCATTTTCTACTCCTCCCTCTTCATCTCTTGAGGATTACTTATCTCTCGAGGATGATGTATATGATGATCCACCATCTCCATCACCACCAACCACTCAACATTTTCCTAGGTGGGGCCGTGTTATTGTTGAGGCAGCTAGTTCTTTGGCAGGTGATCCTTTAGATACTCATTGTACTCTTGCTTAGACATTTGGTGCTAGTCTTTTGATTCATGCCATTTCAGATGATCCTCAGAAGTTTTCAGAGGTGATAGGTCATCTTGAGTGGGATAGGGCCATGGATGAGGAGTATTCTTCTTTGATGAAGAATCATACTTGGGATCTTTGTCCTCTTCCTAAGGGAAGAAATTTGGTTCGATGCAAGTGGGTATACCATACCAAGTATGTTGTATATGGCCGTTCGATTGATAAGTATAAGGCACGTCTTGCTGCGAAGGGGTTTTCTCAGGTAGAGGGTATTGGCTACTCCAAGACCTTTTCTCCTATCGCCAAGATGAACTCTATATGCCTTGTACTTTCACTTGCAGCGTCACAGGGATGGACAGTGTTTCAGATGGATGTGAAGAGTGCTTTCTTGCATTGAGACCTACATGAGGAGATCTTTATGGAGCAACCTAAGGGATTTGTGCAAGACACTTCTTTGGTTTGTAGACTTCGGCGTTCATTGTATGGTCTCAAATAAGCCCCTCGGGCTTGGTATGAGAAGATGGACTCTTTCTTTCTTTCCTCTCACTTCACACGCTGTCATTCTGATCACACAGTGTATATTCAACATCAGGAGGGTGATCTTTTGATTCTTGTTCTATATGTATATGATCTCATTCTTACAGGTAGCTCATCCTCCATGATTCAAAGTGTTCAAAGAGCTTTGATGAAGCTGTTTGAGATGATAGATCTCAGTCTTCTGCACTTCTTTCTGGGTCTACAGGTTATTCAATCTTCATATGGGATTTCCATATTTCAGCAGAAGTATGCTCTTGATATGCTTCACAAATTTGGCATGCTTGATTGCAAGCATGCCCCCACTCCATTTCAGTTAGGTATTGTTTTGTCTTCCACTTGTTCTACTCCTTCAGTGGATCCCACTTTATACAGGTAGTTGGTTGGCAGTTTGTTGTACCTAACACACTCTCGTCCTGATCTTTCCTTTGCAATTGGCCTTGTTTCTCGGTTCTCCCATGATCCTCATGAGAGCCATTGGCAAGCAGCCAAACGTATTTTGAGGTACATTCAGAGCACCACTCATTATGGCATTCACTACACTTCAGGATCCCCTCACATTATTGGCTTCGCTGACTCAGATTGGGCTGGTGATGTGAATGATCAGAAGTCTACTTCTGGCTTTGTTTTTTTCCTTGGTTCTAGTCCTATCACATGGTCTTGCAAGAAGCAGTCTGTTATTGCATTATCACCTACAGAGGTTGAGTACCACGCTGTAGTATTAGCTAGTCAGGAGGTTTTATGGCTTCGACAGTTGATGACAGAGTTTGGGTTTCCTCCTGATAGTCCCGCTATTCTTTGGTGTGACAATCAGAGTGTCGTTCACATTTCCTGCAACCCAGTGGAGCATCAGTGGACTAAGCACATTGAAATCCAAATGCACTTCATTAGGCAGTTGATTCAGGATGGTTCTCTCATCTTGGATTACATACCTACAGAGGAGCAGGTTGCAAAAATCTTCACTAAACCTTTGGCATCGCCATGCTATCTTCAGTTGTGCTCCATGCTTGGGGTGAAGGAAGTTGTCCTTGGGGGGGTCTCAGTGAGGCCTTCCTTCCTTCATGTTTTTTTTAGCATGTTTCTTTATCTCTTTTTGGAGAGGAGTTTTTTCCCATTGGGTTTTCTCCTTTACTCCGCTTTACAGATATTTGGTTGTATTCAGGTACCTAATCATGCCTCGTTGCGGGGACCCTTATTTGCTTTCATGCATTGTAGTTACCTTTTCTTTCTTGCACATGTTTGTAGCTGCACTCTTGCTCATCTTAAGGGGGGGTGTTAGAGTTGTTACCTAATTTTCACCCTCAGGATCAATCAAGCAAAATATCATGTGACAGAGGTTCGAGAAGGCCAAATGGAAAATTTGCACAAGGGAAAAAATCATGAATTTGATGCCAGGTCGCAGGGACCTCAGTTTGGAAGCCTGCCTTGTTCAGGTTCGACATGAAAATCTTCTACGAGCAGAGTCGCCAAGACCCCAAGAGTGTCACAGCGAGTGGGATTCACCTGTAGGTCCATATCGGCAAGACATCGGGACGGGTCTCGACAACAAATGGTTTTCACTTCGGTGGAGGTTCTTTTCTTTGTCCAAGGTCTCGGCGAACGCATCAGGTCTCGCTGACAAAACAATGCAAGATCTTTTTGGCGTATGTGTGCGGGTTTTAGAAAGAGGTCTCACCGATCGAGGATGTCTCACTGATAACAAAAAGGAGCTCGGCGGATGATGTTGGTTTCAGCGAAAGATGGTGGGATCGCCGTGAAGTCTCAGTGATGCAAAAGGTCTCGACGATGGGTTGAAGTGAGCTCGAAGAATGAAAAGGAGGTCACGCCAATGTTTCATCGAAGTGAAGCAGTTTCGGCCAAGGGATAGTGGTCTCGGTGAAATGTTTTTCCGAGATGGAGAGGCCACACCGACACCAAGGGGAAAGTAAACTCATCACCGGGCAGGATGGAGGCTATTTCCATACAGTCTGGCCGATGGGAAAAGTCTCCCCGAAATGAAGAGCTCGGCAAAAGCAGGGGGTTCTACAAGAGGTCTCGGTGAAGTGAAGATGTCTCCCCGATAGGAAGGGGAACCCGCCAAAAGATAAAACAAAGGGAGAAAGTCTCAGTGAACCGGTGGTGTCTCGCTGACAACAAAGGGAGATCACCAAGAGAAAACGCTCGGTATGAAGTCTAGCCGACAGGCCAAAGTCTCAGCGAAAGTGATATCGGCATGACAAATGAAGCCCGCTGTAACCTCTCGCCGATGAATGTTTCTCTTATCGAAGTGAAGCGAAGTGAGCCCGGTTCGCCAAAGCAAGGTGCCTTCGGCACAACCTCTTGCCAATGAAGCGATGTCCTACCGATAGGAAACCAACGGAAGTCTCCCTGACCTGAGGAAGTCTCGCCGAATCTGGAGCGTAGCAGTAGGATAATGAAGCTCGGTGAGAGGTCTGACCGATGCACGAATGTCTCGCCGAGGAGTGAAGAGCCCGACGATGGGTTGAAGTGAGCTCGGAGAATGAAAAGGAGGTTGGTAAGATGTCTCATCGAACGAGTAGGTTCTGGTCAAAGTAAAATTGGAGCTCTCTAAGAGGTTGAAGGCCTCGTCGTAACGTCCTGCCGACCCAAAGGGCTCTCGCCAATATGAAATGAACTCAGGGAGTCTCGCTAAGATGTCTGGCTGACATACAGAGAGGCAATCTCAGCAAAGTGAAGTGAGCTCAGAGCGAGAGAAAGGTGATTGGAAAGACTCTTAGAGCTCACTATGACTCTTGCCAATGATAGTGACTTTGTTGATGGCTGCAGAGAAGCATAATCGCATCGAGGAGACACAATTAAGTATCTCACCTACATGCGATTCTGGTGATGAGCTTGTGACCGCCCGAGACAGCTTGCATGGCGATTTGACTAGAAGAAGAAGATCGACAGGGTAAAAGACAATGTGTATCTGTTGTAAGACCAGGAGCATTCAAGGAGCTCGACAGGGAGGTTAGAAAATAGGACACAATGTCAGGATCAGAATGAATGCAGTAGCTGTGGAATATCTGAAGAAGGCTTCCTCGGGAAATCTTTCACACCGACATGGACAGCAAGGACACAATGGCAAACAACATTAACTCCATAAAAAGATCTATGGGAGATCTTTTCTGGGACTGATATTTTTTTGTAAGCCCTAAGGGGCTGGGATCTTTTCTGTATTTAAGGCATTTTTTGCCTTTTTGTAAAGAGTTCTCGAGTATGCTCTTCTGAAGTCTGTGACCCTTTTGCAGTCCTCTCTTAGACTAGCAGGATTCTGTAACTCAATTTGGAACATAATAAACAAAATCTACCTTGGTTACCATTGATGGTCCATCATTCTGCCTGCTGATTCTTGCGAAGTATTGTGCATTTTTTTTTTGATTCATTGAGTTACTTAGTGAAAATTTTCTCTTTCCTTATAGCTTTTGTTTCATGTTATGCCTTTCTTTGTAGAAGTAGTATCATGTAGGTTTCAAGCTGTGTTTACTTAATCCTGCACATGATCTTCTAGTTTGTGAAAATTTTCCTTTCCTTCTTAAAGGCATGTGCATGTCAAACCTGTTTGAATGTGTGATCTACAGGATCTTGTTGTGCAGTCTCATGGTTGTCACCAGTATTCAAGTGTAGCTCGAGTATCTCATTGTTCCTGTCATTTCGGTGCATCACCTTAGGATTTAATTTCCATTTTTTTTATGTTTCTCCTTCTCCCTTTTTCTTACAAGATCATTAGTTTAGGTGACACCAAAGGAAGCCGGCCTTCTCCAGAGGTTGACCTCTGCTTACAAGAAACCCACATCTTTAGAGGTCTTCCCATGTTACACTGAGGCATTGAACATCAGGTTCAACAAGGGTGCAACTTCAGGTGACAACAAGAGTAAAGGTGTTAACTTAATTATGTTAAAATTAAGTTACCTTTATTTCTCTCTTAAGATTTCACTTTAGTTTGCATATTGTGACATTTAATAATTATATTAATTATTAAATGTCTACCTATTAGGGTTACTTTTAGGTTTTGCATGATCTCCTTTTAAGGATTGATCTTTGTAAATATTTTATTCCATTATTCTGATAATATATCTTTCATATTACAAAGCTTCAAAAACCTCTCTTGCTTTTTTCTCCATTCTCTTCCCTGTGACAAGTATCTCTTTGCATGCAGGTGTTCTTGGACTCTGAAGTTGGTTTTGACAACTTCTACAATCTTTGTCCCACTTATTTCTTGGGAGCGACATCCTCAGATTTTGGAGTGGATCACTAACTTTACTCACATGGAGGTTGATTTTCTTCATGTAGTGGATTTATATTATATCACTTACATGCCTGAGGCACGAACACATCTTGTGTTGATTACAACATTGATTGAGTGATGGCACTCAGAGACCTCCACCTTTCACCTTCTGACCAACAAGGCCATCATTACTTTGGAGGACGTGTGCCAAATTTTGAGAGTACCTATTCATGATGAGTGGGTTGTATATGAGCCTTACCTTGGATTTGAGGCTCTTGAGCGTGTTCTAATGGATGAGTATATTCAGCTTGAGGATGGATAGGTAGATTTGAGATGTTATATTTGTCTAGCCAGTAGTGACTCTCATGATTGTTGGATTGATCATGGGATGACTTCTACTTGATAGGCGGTCCCAACTATTCAAAATTGGATGGGGGAGAGTACTAGAGTGGACTCTAGATGATGGAGTTATCTATTCTTGGGGACCCTAATCCTTTCCCACTTGTACCACAACATGCATCAGGTTGTGTATAGGGGCATGACTAGTATCTATACAAGAGCCACTTTGTTACATATCTGGGCATGGGAGCACATTGTCATGCTCAAGCCTACTATAGACACTCCCATACTCTGAGGGAGCCATTCATATATGGATATGATGTTATGCTCACACACCACCACATGGGGGAGGTCTGTGTGTCTCATTGTATATGTTTCATAGATGACATGATAGAGTTTACATGGAGGTCATGGATGGATGTTGAGGCTTTGTAGGAGAATCATGAACAATTGGATTATTCTTGACATACTCGATGGCTTCTATTTTGTATTCCTCACATCATGGAGAGGTACTTACCCAATTGGTTATGATGGTAGTTCAAAGAGAAAAAGGATGCTCTTATGTGGGATTATGTGGTAGTTTTTGCTCACACTGTGCAAGAGATTCTAGAGTCGGGTTAGACCATGGCACCACAAACAAGTATAGTAGAATTTGATCATATAGCTCCCCATCCTTGGGCCTAATCGGGAGGTGTAGTAGAGCTAGGGACTACCCTCACTCATGACACCTGGTTTGCTACCCGAAGACCTTTCTATTTTATAGATCCAGTTGGGAGGTGTAGGCAATAGCAGGAGGTGAAGAGATGAGTTCGGTCGATAGTGTTGGTAGTGCGAGAGGTCCAAGGGAAAGGTACCTCATTATCAGGGTTAGGGTCTAGGATAGGGACCTTAGGGACCACCACAAGATCCACCTGAGGGTCCACCATTACATATAATGTAGCTAAAATAGGTGGTAGTGGTAGTAGGGTCTCTTGATCAAAAATTATAGGTAGTTACATAATAGAGGGACCAGGATTTCCAGGAGCTAGATGGTCTCTCCCTAGAGAGAGATCAGGCCTGCTAGGAGCAAGATACCTACATGTAGAAGTGAGACCGTGCTCATCAAGAGTTGGATTCCTTGAGACAAGAGAGGGACCAAGATCATTTTGAGAGGGACATAAAGAGAGCTCAGAGATACTAGATTAAGCTCCAGTTGTCATAGGAGATTGAATAGAGGCAACAGCTTGAGGTTGCCTCCTAGGCACAAGGAAATATTATTGTAGTTGTGTGATACACTCAGGTGGGTTAGCGAGGCCTTGTATTATAGGACCTTATACCATATAGTTGTTCCTATCCATAGGCGAGAACCTAATTTCTCTTGTAGGAGTTCAATTGGCTTGGGTAGATTAGAGGGTGTCTTGGTTGGTAGACCATCTATGGGTTAGATAGGGGGTCAACAGTAGCCACTTATGCTACCACCATGCTAGTCCACTCCTAGTCGAGATGACCAGGGGAGCTTAGGGTAGATTTTGATTTATATAGATATTTTTGCATCCATATGTTGATGTAGATTTTCTTATGATGTATATTCATTAATTAGCTATGGATAGCCTCATGTATATTTTGATGTATATCACACACTTTGATATGTATCATGACATTCATTTTTTTGATATATATATTAGATGATCTCGATTATGAAATTTATATATGATGTCTTATTTCATGCTTATGAAATTTTATGATGTATGATGAATGGATGTATTATGTTATGATTATGGATGCAGATTTATTGATGGATGCATTATGTATATGAGGTGTTTCATGATATATGATGATATGATGTATGATGGTCATTTCTTTCATTATCCTTATAATGTGATATACATGTTTATATGTACGTTTCTAATGATTTGTGGATACAAGATGGATGAAATATTATGCTATAGGTGATATGGATGATTTATTTTTATATTTTCCATGTGATATGTGATTATTATAGAGGATGTATGCTGAAAATTTATGGATGCAGGATGGAAGCATATATATGTTTTTGTTCTCTGTGATGATACTTGGATAGAAATGTTAGTATGATAGAAGTAGAAGAATTCAGAGTAGATTAGCATGTTATTGAGATTGATCAGGATAATAATAAACCTATGATTATTCTAAAAATTTATTGGATGTGTGATGAGATAAATGATTTCTCTTTTGATTTTATATTATGCTTAATTTCATCATAGCAATCCTTATTTTGATATAGTAGATAGACACAATGCACAAGGTATGTAGAACTAGGGTAACTTTGTATCTAATGCATGGAATTTGACTCTGCAAATAGACATAAGTGTCCTTGTTCATACTTTTCATATGGAAACCTTGTTTTGATCATGTGAAAGAATAAAGCCATGGAAGTAAAGAGATCAATACACAAAAGGTATGAAGAACCTGATATGTCCTAGCCATTATACTACTTGAGACTATTCTTGCACACACAAGGAAAGTATTCACCAAGGTCATATTACAGAACATCCAACAAACACATCAAAAGATCAATGCCTCATTCATTTCTCTCTATATCATTTTAGACATCGAGAGAGATCATTAGAATGGAACAATAAGATAAATCAAAGAAAAGATCATAATGTCAAATGTCAATGATATCATATCTCTTGCTAGAGATAGTTGTTTTTGTGTGATATCTGAAATGATTCCTATTGTAGGAAAGATTTATCTGTAAGACATGCATTGGATGTTGATTGGTTGTACATGTTTGATAGGCCATTAATAGGATAGTTAAATAACATGTTTGAAAATGATCAAGACTCGTGATTATGTGTAAAATTTTGTGTTTTCAATAAGTGGTTTATTTGTTTCTATTTATTTTTCCAAAGGTGAAGGTGACGTGCTTTGT
This sequence comes from Sequoia sempervirens, assembly GCA_007258455.2. Taxonomy (NCBI): domain Eukaryota; kingdom Viridiplantae; phylum Streptophyta; class Pinopsida; order Cupressales; family Cupressaceae; genus Sequoia; species Sequoia sempervirens. The sequence continues at coordinate 25,835 of VDFB02053339.1, read as the reverse complement.
TATGGATGTCATTTATTATGAATGAGAGTGAGATGGGATGAGTGATTTTGTTTCTTTTTGGAATATTTCAATGTATTTTTGACTTTTTTTAAAAAAAAAGGCTATTTTTGGTATTTTAATGTTTTGTGAGTTCTTTTTTGGTATTTTGAGAATGTTTAAATGTTTTTGAACTTTTCAAATGTTTTGAGGCTATTTTTTGGTTTTGTATGACATTTTACAATTGTTTTGGTTTTTGAATTTTGATTTTTTTTTGAATTTTAAAAAATGTTTGGACCAAGAGAATAGAACCTAAGGGACAAACCTATGCCTCGAGGGCTCATCAAAGATGGTCTTTCCTACATAACTACCAAAAGGCTTCGTAGTTTGATTATTTGGGCTTGATAATGTTTTGTGAATGTTTATGAAGTTTTGAACTTATTTGGATGTTTTTTGATTTTTGACATGTTTTGGATGTTTTTGGATTTTGACATGTTTTGGATGTTTAGGGTTTTTTAATTTATTTGATGTTTTTGAGGATTTTATGGATTTTGATGTATTTGGATTTTTTTAATCTTGAAATGTCTTGGATGTTTTTGGATTTTGAACAACTTAAGTGATATATAAGAATCCAATCTGATGACCAAGTGTAGGAAGGTGCCCCTAGTCCAGTGTTAGGTTACTTTGATTTGAGTAGAATAGGATGACCTAGGTATAGGACCAAATAACATGGATAGATACTCATCGAACAACCAACCATGTAGGGATGGAAACACATGAATGTCGATTTATTATGAAATGGATTGAAGGGTAAGAGTATTTGATGGATGATATGTGGTAATTATTTACACAACATGCCTTTTTGCCAAGTTTTCACCTAGATACTTGCCCAAAGCACCACTGAAGTGGTTTTCACTAGAGGACAATTTTTCTCTTTAGTGTTTATCTTTTTTTTTGGATTTTTCTATTTTTTGGAAATAATATACCCTTCATGGGCTAGGAATATAACCTTTTGAGATGGTTGTTATTGATTGGTTCTTGCAAGGGATCCCCTTTAGGTGTTTCTATCTGATAGGTTCTTGATCCATAGCTTGTGGTGATGATGAACAGTCCTAACCAGTTTGGTTCAAAAAAAAATTTATCCTGATCTATTTGATTCTTTTGATTCTCTTTTAGAACAAGATCTTCAACCTAAAAGTGTCGACCCTTTATTTTCATATTGTAGCTTCTTCTGAGTCGATTCTGATACACTTGGAGGTGATTAAGGGATTCTAGATGACATTCATCTAGAAATTCTAGTTCATTCAGCTTTGATACCTTGTACTCTTCATTTGTGATAAGGTGCTACAATGAAACTCTTAATGATGGGATCTCAACCTCAATAAGAAAGATAACTTCATTCCCATAAACCAAGGAATATGGAGTAGCACCAATGGGTGTTTTGATACTAGTTCGGTATTCCCACAAGGTGAGGTTTAACTGCAAGTGCCAATCATAGCCAACGTCATTAACTATCTTTTTCAATATTTTGATAATGGTCTTGTTAGACACTTCAGCTTGATCATTTCCTTGGGGGTAGTAGGGGGTAGAGAAATGATGTTGGATATTGAATTAGCTGCATAGTTCTCGAACATCCTAGTTTTTGAATGGTGTTCCATTGTCTATGATAATATCTTGAGGAACACCATAGCGATAGATTAGGTAGTTCAAAATGAACTTGGTATCTATTTCCTAGTTACATAAGTCATAGGTATAGCCTCAATCCCCTTCATGAATTTATGCCCATTAGAGGATGTAGGTGTAATCTTTCCTATGAGATTGAGCCTCCACTATGAGAAAGGCCATGGTGTAGTAATTGGTCAAATTTCTTATGTTGGAGCATGGATAAGGTCCCCATGCTATTGACATTGTAGACACTTATTTACAAACTTATTAGATTGCTACTCCATGGTCGGCCAATAATATATCATTCTAAGTAGCTTCTTAGCTAAGGTGACACCACTCGAATATGACCCATAGGAACCTTCATGTACCTTTTTTAAGGCAGTGCAAGCTTCTTCTTGGTTAAGACATCTTAGTAATGTCCCATCAGGACTTCTTTGATATAAGGTATCTCCAATAATGACAAATCAAGATGATATTTGGATGAATTTTTTGCATAAGTTATGGGTAAGGCCAGATGGAAAGATACTTCTATGAAGGTAGATTAAAATTTCATGATACTAAGGTGAACTGGGACCAACAATTTCACACGTGAATTTTGATTTAGGAATATCGAAAGTTGGTATGAGAAGTTGTTCAATGAGAAATTCACACTTCAAGCTATTGTTTGACATATCTAACAATGATCATGTAGTGTAGGAAATTGTATGCCTTTACAATTTCACACTATGTTTGGGTTCCCTAATTTATTGGACTTAATTAAGCTTCTAATTTAACAAATTATGCATTCCAAAGCCTTATTTTTTCCTTTATTTGAAAGGGAAACTGACACTTAATTAAAGTAATCAGTAATTAAATCGCATTGGAGCATGTGTGTCCTGGACTTATAAGCCAAGACCCATTCACCCAAGGGTGAATAGGTCCCCTTTAAATCTAAAGACCCATTTTTAAATATGTTTTTGGTAGTATTTTATTGATTCAAATTCAACTTGCAATTTTTGGCTTTTGGAATCTAGTTTTCAAAAAATTATCTAAATACTTGTAAATACCCAGTATTTTTATCATTTAAGATCTAACATTAAGGAAGAAAAATTCTAACATTCATGATCAAATATTTTCAAAAGGAAATACTATTTTCAAGAGTATTCAAGAGCATATTTATCAGTCATTTGTTGCAACAATCAAGGTCCTAACATCATGTTCAAGCTTATATGTGTTTATGTGATCTTGTGAAGGCTAATATGCATTGTTGATCCTAAAACATCCAAGCATTTCAACTATCCAAATCCATCAAGCAAAGAAAGATTAGATTCCTTGGAGAGATGTGTTTGTCTTCAGTCCTCTAAGGGATGCCATTGAAGGTTTGGTGAGTTGTAGCAAGCATTGTTCATTCATCATTTCCTTCACCATTTCCATTCTCTTTCTATCAAGGTTTAATTACCAAAATTGGGGTTTGACTAAGGCAAAACCCCATTCAAACAAAAAAAATATATTTTTGTGTATGTGCAGATTATAGGTTGAAGGATTGAAGAAATCTCAAAAGAGAAATTTTGCATTGTTGCACAAGTTGTCATCACTGTTGTCAATCCACAAACACTAGGTTGTAGACTTTATTTCTGACTTTCTGATAGTGGGACTTGTGCCAAATAGAAGCTAAATTACATCATCAGAGGACTACCAAAAGTGTTTTCAAAAGCCTTAATCAGGACCCATTTTTCCAAGGGTGAACTAGTCCTTCCATACGTCTCAAAACCTATTTTTGGTGATAGGTGCATGTGTCTAGACCCTTAGTTATGCCTACAAACTGTGATTTCAATTTTTGTACTTTTAGGAGTTCACATTTCATGTATTAGGTCTTACTGTTCATTTATTTTTAGTGATTCAAATAATTTCAATTTGGTTTCATATCTCACCTACTATCCTAAGGATTGAAATCCAGGTCTAATTGACTCACCATTAAGGTTGAAAGTCAATCCTCACTCTTTGTGATCTCTTTTCGAATGAAATTATCTTAGGCACACTATAAGATCCTCATAAGTTCTACACAAATAGAAATCACCCTTATTATTAAGGATCTCCTTTCCCAGCATTTCATTTTGGTGAACTTGACATTCTTACATCATACTTTTTTGATTTGGAGATCCTTGAAACCCTAGATCTATATTTTGCATCATCTTGTTTTGAATTTCATTTAGGGTTACATATTGCATGTTTTCATCATTTAAACTCATAAAAATGCAAAATTATTGCATATATTTTGCATAATAGCTTGTATTATGGTGTGTTTTAGTCATTTAGCTTAGCATTTCATTCAAAAAAGTTGTCATCTTGTTCATACATTGTCATTTAAATTGCATTTGTATTTCATTAGATTCCTTAAAAAATTGTCACTAAAGAATTTGTTTGCAATTAGGAACAATGAGCTTAAATATCAAGTTAAACACTCAAATTTAAATTTTTCAAAACCCTATCCAAGGACTCATTCACCCAAGGGAAAACCTATCCATGTACAAGTGATTTTCCAAAATTTTGCACATTGCTTTGTCTCTATATGCTTCATTTTCATGTACTTGCAGATCTCTATTTTAATTTCAAAAATTACATGTTTTTGTAGTTGTTTGCATTTATTTCAATTGGTAAAAGGTAGTGCATTGTTTAAAATCAGAAATTGCTTTCAAAAGTAATCATTTTCATTTTTTCGCATCTAAAATAAGTCAATTATCATACTTCAGATCTGAAAATTACATTAAAAATTTATTCATACTTGAATTTGACATTTAAATGAAACTCTCATCATGGACATGTATTTTGGTCAAATGTGGATGTCTTTAAAATCTTTGGTTGATCTTTCAAGTTGTGTTTTTGGTGATTATCCTAATGTAATTCAAAACATTCATGAATCTTCACCTCCTAATGAATGTCCTTGTGAGATATACATCTTAGGCCAAGATGAAGATATCATGCAAGAATTCACAAAAAATTATGTGTAACCTTGAGAACAATGCATCCTTCTATCCTTCCATGCAACTGCAAACACCTCCCATCATCCCATCACTTGACATGTTCAATCTTTTGCATCCCGAAATTGAATCACAAAGCAAGCCTCAACCATCAAATATAGGAGAAATCATTCACAATGACAACATTGATACTCTTCTATCCTATGCCCATAAAGTTATTGATACACCTATCAACTTAGAAGAGAGTTATGGTCAAGGCTTTATAATCTTAAGTAAACAAGGATGTGACATTACAAATGAGCATGAGATCCACAAATTATTAGAACAAAAACCATCAAAAGATACCAAGGGATTAAGATATCAAGATCATCCTCCTCCAATCACCCAAACAAGTAAAAAACCCAAGAGGAATAAAGTTCATGATCCCCTTGAATGTTTACATCCCCTATTATATCAATCCAAAACTGAGCATGATTTCTATACACTTTTACATTGCGGGTTAATTAAATTACCACCTAAGCCTAAACAATTAACTAGGAAACACATAGATAAAAATGGGTCATATTTTGCTTATCATAAAAATTTTGGACACCATACAGATGATTGCACTCTTTTATAGGATCCATTAAGACAATTTGAGCCTTCTAGAGATCAAATTGACTAGAATGAAAATGCTTTGCTCCTTGCCATGTGATAGTTGTATAATCTTAGCATAATGACTATTACTTTCCATGAAAATAAGAGATGATAAAGGAAATAAACATCAATATTTTCTTTACAAAACTCATAGAAAACTATTGATTTCCATGTAGAAGAAGAAAATAAAAATATTGTAGTAGACAATCAAGAAGAAAAGATTGTGACAACAATAGAGGAACAAGATATTACAAAGGTAATGAATCATTTTTCCGAGATTTGTGAAGGTGAATTTGATGTTAAGTAATTTTAAAATGATATAAATACATTTATGGATGTGGAAAAGGATGAAATGGATATCATTGTTGTAGAAGATAAGATTGAAGTTGTAGCAATGTTTGGTCCGTTAAAGAACACAAAATTAGTGATAAGTTTGGGAAAGAAATGTATGAAAGAACACATAGAGAAGATAAAAAAATTAAGAAGAATAAAGGATAAAATAAAAATATGAAGAAGACAACATGCTACTACAAATTTCAATAGTTGAAAAGGAGTGGATAGCATTGACGACAGGTGAAACAAAAGTTGCAACAAACATTGAGGTAAAGTTTAAATTTTTAGAATTATTTGATGATAAATATGAAGTTGATTCACATGAAAATGGCATGGTTCACAAAAATGGATATGAGAATACAAAACTAGATGTTACATTGGTAGATAAAGAGGATAAAACAAATATAATTGATGCTTCTTCAAAATTTATTGATGTTGATAAATTTGATTTATGTTTTGATGAAATGGTGAAAGAAAGTGAAAAAGGAGAGATAGTTAGGTGCAGAAATAGATTAAAGGCTGAAATATAGAGAGATATGATGATTTTTGTTAACATACAAGAAGAAAAATATGAAGGAGCAACATGTGAGAAAGATATGCAAATTGAATTCATTGATTTACATGAATTTGTTAGAACCAATTTACATACAAGTGATGAAGATGATAATATAGAGTGAGAGGATGAATTATGGTATAGTCAAGAAAATTTCATGAAAGGGAGAAAGAGAGGAAAGATGAAGGAAGGAAGAGATGGGAAATTTTAGAGCAGGGTGAAGAAGAAGAAGAAACAAGTAGACAAGGAAGAAAGATGGATGAAGAACAAATACAAGATCTTCAAATTTTCATGAGTTCCCACTCATGGAACATTTCTCTTACCTGGATTGTTTGATGCAAGAGCATCCAGGTGCACAAGAAATCCTACACACCAAAAATATTTATTTTATTTTTATTTGATTTTTGGTTTTGGTTTTGTTTGCAAACATGATTTTTTATTTAATTTATTTCTACTCTCAACTCCTCGAATTTGGAGTATATTAATTTACATTTGAGTTTAATTTAAATTTAATGAGAGGAGCTGGAAAATGGTAAATTGATTACATCTTGGGAGTTACAAAAGCTCTATGCCTAGTCATGTGGAGACCAATTTTTAGCATATGTAACTCCTCATGGAGTGAAAAAAATCAAAAGTAAATGGGTAATGGGGAATTTGGGCACCTAGAATAGAGGTAGATGGGGTTAATTTAGAAAAACAATTAATAATTGCATGTGAAGTGGAGAGGAGAAAAAAGGGCAATGCCCAGGAAGGTAATGGGGAATGAATTGTAGTCGTGGAGTGCAGAGAAACGCTATGCCCATATTGGAGGAAGGTTTTAGTAGGTGAAAGAGCAAAAAATCCAAAAAAAACTATGAAGGAACTCTCCTTTGAAGTCAAATGGGAAACGTCTAGGAGTAAAATAGGAGGGTTAGAGGTGTTTTTTTTGTTGTAATTGTTTGGATATGTCTTCTAGAAATTTTGATGTTGAAGGAAATAAATATATTTGTAGATGTTTTATTGTGTTTTATTTTGCTCTATAGTCTACTATTACTAGATCAAGTAGTAATAGCAATTGATAAAATCATAATGTAGTTATAAATTTCTTGTCATCATCAGTGTTGGAGAACTTGGATTGAGTTCACAAATAGTTGATTTTGATCAAAGCACCCATTGCTCAAAAATATATTTTCTGATAGTTTGGCTTGAAAATTTGTGTGGTATTGCTAGTAGGAAAATTTTGAATCTCTTGTTTTCCTATAGATGAAGGTGGGAAATCCTAATGTACAAGTTTCAAAGCAATTGGAAGATGTTTCGATATTCAAAATAAATTGGGAACATTGGTATGTCAACAGTTTTCAGTGCACTTATATGTATGATTAATGATTTGTATTTCAAAACTTTATGGATTTTTTAATTTCCCTATGAGAATTATTTTTTAGTTGGGTAGATGAGATATTGGTGTAGTGGCTACAAAGATCAAAACTTTGATTTAGGGTCTTACTCTTTGACCTGCATCACTTTTCCATAATAATATCATTAAAATCAGTAGAGAACTCCTCTATACTTGGATCAATATCCACCAACACTAGAGGAGAGATGTTTTTCCCCTTCGGTTTGAATCCTATAAATCTTGAGGCTTGAGAGAAGGGGCCTACATTATGAATGGAAATCCCTCCCAAGGATTTTCCTTTTACCAAGACCTTTTCATTAACCTAATCCTAAGCACTATTTGAGTGTTGAAACCCCATAGGATAGATTAATCATTTTATCAATAATTGAAGAGAATTATTAACCTTATTCCACCTCTATCATCTTCCTTCAAAAGTTCCATCACATGGGGATCCCTATAATGTGTTCTTCCATCTATTGAATCTTCTAGACTCTTTGAGTATACTTCAATTGTCCCTTTTGCATCACCTAAGAACCTACCTTCCATTTATAAAAAATATAACTTCTCATAATCCATTCGCATGATTACCATCTTCCCACCTCTTGCTTTCCATGTTGAATTCTCTCTTAGATAGTCATGTTCTACATACCCACGTTTTGAAATTGTGTGACAATGTTTTTATCAACTTAATAAGAGGTCTTATGTGTAGTAGGTTAGTCTTTGATCTAGTGACAACCATTGAGACCAAGTGTAGACTAGGTACTATTATTATAGCATTTTCAACTTGTTTATCTTGAGTTGTGATTAACCATATTAATGATAGCTCTAGGAAAGCCCCTATTAGATATAATTAATCTTGAAGTGAATAAGAGATTACCCACTCTCAACAATTGGTCCATTTTTTCTCTACTTGATCATAAGTTAGATGTATGTTTCTATAGATTTGACACCCTTGGTGCTTAGAGAATTACTTGGCTTTAGGTATTTGAGAACCTACAAATTTTATCACTAATAGAAGAAAACATACAAAGTTTTTTGTTTGTCAAGGAGTTTAATTTATTCTATATTACTCTAAAATAAAATCTAATTTCTAATATGTTTAATTTTAAAAAAATTAGTTAAATAATAATTAAGATTATACAACGCCTAACAAGTCTCATAACACAACATCTCAAAGGAAATAAATTTTAAAAAGATATAACTCATGACTAAACAAGTAATAAATTAAGAAAATTAATCATTAATTACATAAACTTTTAATAACAGTATCAAACCATATTTCATTTAAAACAACTTAACAACATAAAAATAATTGTTCCTTTCTACAACATACACATGCATACTTAATTTTTTATTTATGTAATGATATATACAATACAACTTAATTTTTCATGTTACAAGTGATAAGTCATTACCACAAACATACCCCTCTTTCTCAAATAATAAAATAAAATTAGCTAATGTATTGAGACATAGACCTACAAATATTCATAAATTAGAACTACTTCATTGCTATCATACAACATATTCATCTAAATAAATCCTTATCAACTCAATACAAACTTTTAACTTCATACCATTTATATATAACATCATATCATGTTAAAATTGAAAGGATGTAGAGATAGAAAAGAGAAAGAGAAATCTCCACAATCAAAAAGTTATACAAGATCCCACATATCACCCCAAAATATGGGACCATAGTCTTAAAGAATGAGGTCAAAAAAGTGTACCACATATGAAGGAAGAAAGAGCCAATTATAAGATATTAACTATGATTCTCAGAGAGTATTATAAACCATATCATTAAATTCATCCCCTTGCCAAGTTTTAGAACATATATCATAAGGATCCTACATAAAGACAACAAAACATATATTTACATAAAAAAGTAACATAATATTGTATATTGTATATGTTCTTTACAATGCCACTTTCAAAGGGAGTAACCTCATAATATAAAATACAATCTTATTATAAATATTGGTGAAAGATAGAGCATGATCACTAATGATGTAGTGGGGCATACCATGAAGCTTGAAGATTAAGTCCAATAAGTGTCAAACTATAATCTAATGATTGTGTGAGGGTGAGGGAAGGGGGAAACAAAAAGAAAAAAAGTATGCCTAGTCAAACAATAGAAACTAACTTGTTTGCCACCTAACTTTGAAATCCCAATAATGAAATCCATAGAATATATTCCCATACCATGTCAAGAATAGGAAGGTATTTTATAGACCCTAGAAATTTTATGGTCTCTCCTTTTTCATCCTATAACATATTGTATTCTACCACAAATGTTTATACATTCTACTTAATAGCCATCCCCCAAAAAAAACATCACTTGACATACTTATATGTCTTTAAAAAACCTAAATGACTTGCAATAGGATGTAATGAAGTTCTTTGAGAAACTAAGGCTTAAACAAGGAGTGGGCACCTAAATAAATGTGAGTGATATTTCAACACCCATCCCTTCTAGCGATACCTTTTCATAAATGAAGGATCATGTTCTACTTTATCAATAATAGGTTAAATTATTTGATTATTTTCTAGTATAATATTGCATTGATCCTACTATTAAGATTATTTGATTAGTGTTCATAGGATTATCAAATTGATAGCAAATGATAGATTTGAGGATGCATGTATAGATTTTTAGAGGATTAGATGGATGATTTAGATTTGATTTTTGGAGATAAGTTTTATTCATTATTGATGGATATGGTGAGCAGAGGTGGCAACCATGGATGAGTTGAGAATTATATTAATTATTTGATTAAATTTATGATTATTAGTCAAATAAAATTTGATTGTCTTGTTAACTGAACTGATTAGTGTGTTAGGAATAGTTAAGTACTCTCGCGAGGATTAGATGAGTGAACTGATATGTTGCATGAAATAGCTGACTCTTTATATGAAAAGTGAACTATTTAGATGGATTCCTTGATTGATTTAATTAGATAGTTAACTATTTTTATTGGATAGCTAACTTATGAGAAAAAAATTATTTATTTAAATTATTTACTTGATGGAAAATGTGAGAATATGAGGTTTAATTTTAGGATTTTAATATAAATTTGTGGATAATGATTTATTTTATTTACTTAAATATATGTGGGGAATTGGTTCACTAAAATTAAATAATAAAAATTAGCTAATTAAATGATAATGAAGAATGATAATAAATATTTGAAGAATAATGTAAATGATAAAATGAGAGAAAAAGCATAATTATTTTAGTGTCTACATGTAGAATATCATCACAGAAGACCAAGATGAATTTATATAGGTGATCTTGGAACACTTTTTATGTTGGGTACTCCCCTTACATTTTGAAACTCTCCACAACAACAAATAATTGCACAAACAAAATGCAAGAAGGAAGCCAATATTTTCTATTATCACTGAAATGAAAATGAAATTACAACATTACAACTGACATCACATGGCTTTCTGATTACATAAATCTGGAATCTGCAAATCGAAGCCACTATATCTACTATGCTCTTCCCTCCTTTCTGTAACCCCCATTCACATCCTTTATCTGGAATGCATAACTGCCTTGGAATCTTCTCGAAAGTATAACCCCCACAAAAAGATATTTTGAAATTTTATTATATTTGGTAGTGCAACTTCATGAGGTCATAACTTTCGATCTGACTGTTGGATTTTCAATTATAATACCTTTTTCAGAAAGCTCTCGAGAAGGTAGAATACTCTAGTTTTTCGCCAATTTTTGGGCCCATCTAGAGCCTCTAAGTGCCTCAAATTTGACTTTGAATATTTTAAAAAGATTTTGGAAATTGAAATTTTAATATCTCATAAATGACAAATGGCATTGAAGTGATTTCTTCGCCATTGGCTTCAATTCACCATTCTTGAGGTCCATGTAAAATTGTGTATCCAATCGTGCATAAATGTAAACTTACTAAAAATAGTAACCCTGCCAAATTTAGCCCTTATTGGAAAGAAACAACATTTTTTTTGTTGATGCAAGATTGCTCTTACACCCTGGATGCTCCTACATCAACTTTATTTGTTAAACTCTAAAAAGTAGAAGAGCATTAGTTTTGATTATAAGGGAAAAATAGGTTTTGAAGGGACCTGAAACCCTTTACAACATAATAGATGAAAAACTACTCAAAAATAAAAACATTGAAACATTAGTAGTAGCCAGTAGCAAACCAACAGCTAAAAAATAGAAACCCAGTAAAATTAGTTAAGTCAAAGGGAATTACCAATTATTTAGTGATCATGAGTCTAGAAGGCTATTTTGGGAATGTCCTCATTGACACAAATTTGGTGATAGTCATAACAAAGATCTAATTTTGTAAAAAATTTCCTTAGAAAGTTCATCCAACAAATCATTAATGAATAGAATAAGGAACTTATCCTTAATGATCAAATTATTGAGTTCCTAGAAAATAAAGCACATAATCCATCCACCATATTTCTTGGGAACCATGACCATCCCAAATAAATAAGAACCAATAGTGGGTTGGATGACACCTGCCTCTTATAGCTCATTAATCATTTTTTAAATTTTATTCTTTTTATTCAAAAGGATATCTATAGTCCTAATATTTATAGGTTGACTACCAAGGATGAGGGGAATGGTATGGTCATAAGACTAGAAGAGGCAACCATTTTGGATTCTTAAACAATTAGAGAAAAATAGATAGAAGAGAAGGATATAGAGTCTAGATTGACCTTTAATATAGTGGAATCGTAATAATGTAATAAAACTCCTGTTGGAACTATTAAAATTTGATGATTTTGCATATCTTTCATACCCCCTGAGTCTTCATGTGAAGTTTACCTTTGGCACATTTGCCCCATTTTCATGATGCTTTACCCACATTTTTCCCATATTTCCCCATGGAATTCATCCATGTTTGCATTTTCCACCTTTTGGTCCATATCGGCATGAATCTGTTCGGGTCTCCCCGACCCATTATGTTTTTCTGCTAATATTTTATGTTTCAGGTGTATCGGTGAGACTTTTGTATTGTTACAGCGACTGGCATTTGTCTGTGATTGGCTATCGGGTTAACATATATGTTGTTTTGGCGACCATGGAGGCACCTTTCGGCATGAGTTTTGGCTGTCGGGGTAGTGTCTTACCGATTTCAATATGTCTCCCCAACTAAGTATATGGAGGGTCATCGGTGTGAGTTATTCTTTTTCGATGTGATATCATGGCAATTTCGTTTTGTCACGCCGACCGGCAAGTGGGGGATGCATATCGGGGGGAGTCATAGCTATCGTTGTAAGGTCTTGGCGAGTGACCTTCAGTCTCGCCAACCTTACACATGGATTTTCTTTGAATAAGCTTTCGGTGAGACTATGGTGGCTTCAGTGAAGAGTCGTGGCGAAGTAAAGGTGTCTCATCGATGGTACATAAGGGTTTATTCAAGTGGCTTTCGGTATAAGTTTTGTTTTCTTTTGGCGATCAAAATTTATCTCGGGGTGACTTTCAGTAAAGCAATGAGCATTCTATAAGAGGTCTCCCCGATATTATTAAGTCACAGTGACACATAGATGAGCAAAGGGCTTTCGGTATAACCCGATGATTCTGTGGGACTTCTCCCCGACGTTGTTTTGTCTTGGCAAAAGCAAGTGAAGGATACATTTGAGTGTCTGCGATATACACAATAGATGAAGGTTCTCAGTGAAACTCAAAGTGGTCGACATAGGGTCTCCCCAATATCTATGAGCTATAGCGAAGCAGATGAAATGAAAAGTGTTGTTTGGTGAATGACCTCTTGTGTCTCGATGACTTGGAAGTAATAAAGGACTTTCGACCTGACTGTGTGAGTTTGATATGTTGTCTCCTCGATATCACAGTGTTACAACGAAACAAAAGGGGAACAAAAGAATACTATATGGCTTCGTTGTGACAAACAAAATGCTATAACGACATACAGGAGGCAAAGACATATATCGGTAAGGCATAAAATGATCTAATTGACATCTCAGCGACTCCGATGGGTCACGGTGAACGCGAGCACAGTGAACACGGGATGGTTAAGCGATTGAATTGCCTTCAGCAGAGTTAGCGATATGTCTCGCCGATTGTCTCACTAATGAATAACAAAAATACAAATCTTGTGGCCAACATGTAAATTGCTAAAATAACCGTTGCTGGCCGACTTGATTGGAGGCCGAATTTTGTGGAGGGCCGACATATGGTTTCAATATGATATGTTTTCTCATGCTTGTGTATAAATAGGCATATTGTAATTGTAAAGGGACATCAGCGATTAGATATTCGATATACAGTAGGCAATTCTGATGGATACAGTACAATAGATTTATCATATCAGAGACTATGATGCATGTTTTCAAGTTGGAGGTACTTATGAAAGTCAATTAATGTTGCTGCATATTTTTGGTGTCAATTATATGTTGAATTTAATGAAAGTGTTGCTAAGCTGTCTCCAAGATGGATTCTTTCTGGTTGTTTAAATTGATGTAACAAGTTTATATTCAATTCATCAGTGCACATTTGTTGTATCTGTGTGGTTAATTGATTGGTTCTTTCAAGCAAAGATTAAATCCTTTTAGTTGATCACAGTAATTAGAGAGATTCATTTGGATTGTTGAAGTAGAGCTTAGTAGTCATAGTCTTGCATGTTTATACAAGTTGTAAACAGAATATATGCTAGATAATTTGAGTTTTCTCCAGAGAAGTGTTGCTCATCTTGATCTCATTTGACTCTGCATACCCAACAAGGCACTGGTCTCTGCAATTTCATCATTCGAATTCATTTAGTTTCTTTATATCTGTTAATTGAGCATTTTTAGGATTTAGATTATAAGATTGCTATTGCTGTCAGTTTTGATTTCATTTGTTCACTTCCATCTTCCATTGTGGACAAATCATTATGCAAGAAAGATAACCATAAGTTAAGTCTGCTTCATTCAGAAAGGTACACCCGCCTAGGTCTGGCAGCACTTGAAGAGTAGAAGGTCGAGTTCTTTTGACCTTGTCTGTTACCCTGAAACGTATCAAGAGATTGGCAGCCTCTTGAGGCATTCTACCTACATTTTTGAGAGCTAACAAATTGGCGACTCTATTGGGAAACACATTCAGAATCAAGGCCTTTCATAGAGTCAAGAACTATATACAAACTCCGCTGGGGATAAGAAACATTAAGTATTTCTCATTTTTAGACAAAAGTGAGTGGCGACTTTGACAGAAATTTTGCAGCTGTTCAAACATGAATGGAAGAAGATCTCAATACAGGGGAGGTCATACTGGAGCTCCTGCTAGCAGCAGCAAATGGACACATAAATATGACAGAGCAGATAACGGAAAGAGGATCAATGAGGACATGTGCATGACAGATAAAAATAAAACATTCAGAGCACACTGTGAAACTTATAATTGCTATGATACATGGAGAGATAGTTCCAGTGTAGAACTTTGTACCCCTGAAGAGCAAATAAATCCTTTTCGTGATTTTCAGAATCAGGCTAAGTTTGGAGCTAGAAAGAGGCAGGAATATGATCTAGAAATGTAGGGTGATCAGAATGAACCTATTGATCATGCATCTCCTCAAGAAGATTATGAATCTTTGAGTTTTGAAGAAATCAAGGTGTTGTTTGAATCCCAAGAAAAGGAAAGAAAAGAACAGGAAAAGGCCCAGATGATACAAGCAATAAAAGAATCCAAATTGCAGAAAGTACAAGTTACTGACCATACAACTAATTGCCCCCCAAAGTATGTACCACCTCATAAGCAGGGTAGTCATGGTGCAGGGCCATCTAATCAATTGAATGCTCAAAACCATCAGACTGGGAATCACTATAAGCAACCAAATCATCTACCTCATATTCCCACATAGCATACAGGTATGCATCCACCTCCTGGTCAGTCTTTTATCCCACAATATAATGCACAGTACAACAATCATATGCACCAGCATCAGTGCCCACCTATTCCTCCCCCTCACCAGCATACAACCATGATTAGACAGTTTGATTTAACAAGTTTTCAGTTATACCCTTACCCTATGGATGGCAGTTGGAGGGGTATGGTGCCCAAATTCATAGGGAGTAATGCAATTACTGTTGAAGAGCATTTAAAGAGTTTCAATGTATTCATCCAAGATATAGATGTGGCATATGAAGATTTACACATGAAGTTGTTTATGATGTCACTTATTAAAGATGCTAGGGATTGGTTTAACAGCTTGCCTGCATTCTCAATCAATTCTCTTCAAGTATTCCAAGATCGATTCTTAGAACAATATGGGAATCTAAATGCACCAGATGCAGCTCTTCATGAACTGATGCGAATCCAAAAAAATCAGAATGATTCTATTTATGATTTCAATCAAAGATTCAACAAATTGCAGACTAAAGTACCTCCAAGATCAAGGTTACCAGATTTTGTTGCATTAAGTGTTTATTTAAATGCATTTGATCCTAAGACAGGGTACGAACTGAGAAGTAGGATCCCAAGAGATCTGGCTGAAGCTCAGAAGATAGCACTGACAATTGAAAACAACAGGAAGGCTGCAGGTATAATCAATAAAAGAGACAACCCTAGGCCTCCTCAGCAAAGCAATAATTATCAGTACAGACAGGAGAATACATACAGAAACGAGAGGCCGAGGTTGCATGACATGCCTTATAATATAGACTGGAAGGATGGAAAACCTATAACAGCTAGGCCAAGAAACAAAGAGACTCCTGATCCATTGAGCAAAAAGGGAATTTATATGGTAAGTAATAATTACTTCTGTGAAGTTTGTAATCAGCCACATTCCCCAGACTATTGTGTTGTAGCTCAAAGAATGCAAGAGGAAGGGATGTTGATGGAAAACAATGGAGAAGATCACAAAGTGTATCTGACTTCAAACACTTTTTACCATATGGAAGAAGGGTATTCATCTTCAGAGGATGAAGACTATGAATATGATGTTTCAAATTAGAAATATAATGTACATATGGCTGAACAACAGGTCTTTTATGATTCTGAGGAAGATTGTACAGAGCCACATTTTGTTGAGCCACCTACTCAATGTAGTGTGAGGAGACTCACTAAAGATGAAATGGAGAGAATAACTGTTGCTGTTGTTGAGGAAGCAAGGAGTAAATACTGGTTGAGAAACATAAAAGTAAATGAGATGGAAGGCGTTCCTGGGGGAATTTTTATGAAAGATCAGAAAGCAACACAATGAATTGTGAAGAAGCTAGAAAAGAGACAGCTTGATAAGAGTGAACAGAAGCCTGTCCAAAAGCAGGAAGTTGAAGGAATACACAAAGAGATCCAAAGGCTTGACCAGCCTAGTAAAAATGATAAGGAAGAAGACAAAGGAAAAACGCCAGAACATAAGAAAATTGTTAAGGTGGAGGGCTCTTCTTTTGACTTCATACAGGCATTATCCTAGGTAAAAATATATGTTCCTCTACTTGAAATGATGAAAATAAAAGAATACAAAGATAGTGTTGTTCAAATGATAATGAATTCTAAAAAGAAACTAGCTATTCAAGCAGTCAATAGGCAGGAGAAAATAGATATCCCAGATGTCTACTTGAATGATGCATTAGTAGCTCCCCCACAAGTTGATCATTTTTTCACTACATTGCTTATCAATAACAAATTGCTAAGGAATTGTATGATAGACTTTGGTGCTGCTATAAATATTATGCTAGTAGGAGTTATGAAGCAGCTTGGCATGAGGGTTGATACATATGAAGGAAAATACTATGCAATGGATAACAAACCTGTTCCTGTGGTAGGTATTATAAAAGATGTTGAAGTCAAACTGGCTACTTATCCACAGGTGGCATATAATATAGATATAATAGTGATAGATACTCCTCCTTAGTTTGGGATGTTTCTATCAAGACAGTGGACAGCAGCAGTTGGGGGAAATATTTAGTTTGATCTGTCTTACGCTACTATTCCAGTAAATGGTCAGGAAGTCAAGTTGTATAGAGAGCCAAGAATGAACCAGTTTGTTGACTTTGTGCCTCAGGATCAGATCAATTGTTTCTATGATATAAATCTTGGCAATTTCAAGATAGAATCAACCCAACACGAGTTAGTCGGTACTGATCCATTTAAAAAATATGTTGTTCCTAACTACATTGGTGTGTGGAGGATGTACTCTGGTGGAGCATGGGAGCATAAATCATTGTATTGGCTAGAGTCATCAAAGCAATATACCTCTGATCCAGTAAATAAATTTATTAATACCACACAGGGGAAAAGGTATGAAGACAATGATGATATCATGGATGAGCATCAGGAGATCAATTATACACTGCAGCCAATAGAAGATGAGATAGGTACAAGTCAATATGGTTCATATGATAGCCTGCATGAGAAAGACGAGGATGACGAATTTCTTTCCTGCATAACAGATTATGACATAGAGGGCAGTGTATGTTGTGAAGGATCTAGTGAATATACAGATTGTGAAGATGAATTTGTGGATTTTAACCTGCAACAAGGTGATTCTTGTAGTTCTTGTGATGATCAAGAGGAAGATGCAATGGACAATGTGTGTTTATTTGATAATGAGTATATAATACCTCCTACTACAGTTAAAAGCTATGAAGATGCATTTGATGATGAGGAAAGGATATGTTCAGACAAACAAAGTGATGTGTCATATTATGGAACAAGTAACTGTGTTGCTTACATTTGTTTTGACATAGAAATATCTTTGTGTGATGATTCATATGATTCTCAGTGCATTTCTCGAGTTAATGGTGGAGCCTTTGAAGTTGATCAAAAGTTTGTGTCTATACAAGATAAGGTTTCAGATTTGTTTGTTTCAGACGGTATTGATATGACAGAATTTTTTGATTCTCAAAAGAAGCACTTTGATGGTCAATTTTCAATACAGCTGGGAGAATGTGTCACAATTCATAACAGTGAGAAAGATAATAAGGAATTGTGCATTAAATATGCATATTCTTTGCATATTGAAGATAATAGGGGTTTGTCCCATGACGATGAAAAATTGTTGAGTGGTGTAGGGATTTTGGGCCCAACCGAGCATGATGATTCTCTGAGAACTTTTAATAACAGTGACCAAGCAGATTGCTTGAATGTCTTCAAAAGGAATCTGATGAATTTAAGACAAAACCAAATGTTTGACAGGGGAAAGTGTGGTTTGAGTTTTAGACTGTAACAGCTCAGAACAGGTGAATTGGAAACACAAAGGATTTAGGGTTGTCAGTGCATGGACAACTCTTGATGGTCCTCTTTAAAATTCTTTTCCATGCACAGTAGTTTAGGGTTTTGGTCCATTTCACTTTCATTTTCCATTCATCTCCATTTTGCATTCATTCCATTTCTGCTCATTGGTTTGTCCTTTTTTATGTCTGGTTTGCTCACCCAAAGATCTGGATCCTTGCAATGATCTTACTATCATTCATCCCCAAATAGAGCCACTGTTGGAACTATTAAAATTTGATGATTTTGCATATCTTTCATACCCCCTGAGTCTTCATGTGAAGTTTACCTTTGGCACATTTCCCCCATTTTCATGATGCTTTACCCACATTTTTCCCATATTTCCCCATGGAATTCATCCATGTTTGCATTTTCCACCTTTTGGTCCATATCGGCATGAATCTGTTCGGGTCTCCCCAACCCATTATGTTTTTCTGTTAATATTTTATGTTTCAGGTGTATTGGTGAGACTTTTGTATTGTTACAACGACTGGCATTTGTCTGTGATTGGCTATCAGGGTAACATTTATGTTGTTTTGGTGACCGTGGAGGCACCTTTTGGCATGAGTTTTGGCTGTTGGGGTAGTGTCTTACCAATTTCAATATGTCTCCCCGACTAAGTATATGGAGGGTCATCGGTGTGAGTTATTCTTTTTCGGTGTGATGTCATGGCGATTTCGTTTTGTCACGCCGACTAGCAAGTTGGGGATGCATATCGGGGGGAGTCATAGCTATCCTTGTAAGGTCTTGGCGAGTGACCTTCGGTCTCGCCGACCTTACACATGGATTTTCTTTGAATAGGCTTTCGGTGAGACTATGGTGGCTTCGGTGAAGAGTCGTGGCGAAGTAAAGGTGTCTCACCGACGGTACATAAGGGTTTATTCAGGTGGCTTTCGGTATAAGTTTTGTTTTCTCTTGGTGATCAAATTTTATCTCAAGGTGACTTTCGGTAAAGCAATGAGCATTCTATAAGAGGTCTCCCCGATATTATTAAGTCACAGCGACACATAGATGAGCAAAGGGATTTCGGTATAACCCGATGATTCTGTGGGACTTCTCCCCAACGTTGTTTTGTCTTGGCGAAAGCAAGTGAAGGATACATTTCGGCGTTAGCGATATACACAATAGATGAAGGTTCTCGGTGAAACTCAAAGTGGTCGACATAGGGTCTCCCTGATATCTATGAGCTATAGTGAAGCGGATGAAATGAAAAGTGTTGTTTGGTGAATGACCTCTTGTGTCTCGGTGACTTGGAAGTAATAAAGGATTTTTGGCCTGATTGTGTGAGTTCGATATGTTGTCTCTCCAATATCACAGTGTTACAACGAAACAAAAGGGGAACAAAAGAATACTATATGGCTTCGCTGTGACAAACAGAATGCTATAATGACATATAGGAGGCGAAGACATATATCAGTAAGACATAAAACGATCTAACTGACATCTCAGCGACTCTGATGGGTCACGGCGAACGCGAGCACAGTGAACACGGGATGGTTAAGCAATTGAATTGCCTTCAGCAGAGTTAGCAATATGTCTCGCCGACTGTCTCACTAATGAATAATAGAAATACAAATCTTGTGGCCGACATGTAAATTGCTAAAATAACCGTTGTTGGCCGACTTGATTGGAGCCCGAATTTTGTGGAGGGTCGACATATGGTTTCAATATGATATGTTTTCTCATGCTTGTGTATAAATAAGCATATTGTAATTGTAAAGGGACATCAGCTATTAGATATTCAATATACAGTAGGCAATTCTGATGGATACAGTACAATAGATTTATCATATCAGAGACTATGATGCATGTTTTCAAGTTGGAGGTACTTATGAAAGTCAATTAATGTTGCTGCATATTTTTGGTGTCAATTATCTATTGAATTTAATGAAAGTGTTGCTAAGTTGTCTCCAAGATGGATTCTTTCTAGTTGTTTAAATTGATGTAACAAGTTTATATTCAATTCATCAGTGCACATTTGTTGTATCTATGTGGTTAATTGATTGGTTCTTTCAAGCAAAGATTAAATCCTTTTAGTTGATCACAGTAATCAAAGAGATTCATTTGGATTGTTGAAGTAGAGCTTAGTAGTCACAGTATTGCATGTTTATACAAGTTGTAAACAAAATATATGCCAGATAATTTGAGTTTTCTCCAAAGAAGTGTTGCTCATCTTGATCTCATTTGACTCCGCATACCCAACAAGGCACTGGTCTCTGCAATTTTAGCTTCTCCATGGGACAAGAAATAATATTTGAACAATTACCAACTTTTAGATCTTGTAAGGTATATTTCTTTCCTACTTCACTAAATTTAATTCATAATTGAAAGTAGCCATATAGCCATTGTATTTCTAGCACCATGTCAGTGTTTGTAAGGAAAGAGCATATATATTCATGGCTAGTTGATGTTCTCTCATAGTGTTTTTTACATTACAACACTTCCCACCACATGATATGGTGTTCCGATTGGACACCAAAGTTTGGAAATTATTTTAGGAATGAATATAGGGAAGTTGGCGAACAAGTTTCTTATTAATGAAGTTACATGTTCTACCACCAAAATTTGGTCTTTCATGTATCCAATGACCTTAATTCTTTGGGGGAAGAGAATCTAGCAAGAGTGTGAATAGAAATGTAAGCATCCCCAATCAACTCACTTTCTAGTAAAGCAACATCTTCTTCATCCTCTAAATATTTCTTTGAGTCACAACAAATCTAGAGATACAATGAAAATAATTATATTATAATAAGTAATATAATCAACTAGATATTAACCAAACAATAAATTAAGCTAAAAAGTACTATCGTAGTAATTGTACTGACAAAAATAATAAAATAAACTAATACACATTGACATGGTGATAATAAATTTAATAATGATACTAATTAAACTAAAACACAATATCAAATATATATTAATCTTAATAATGATAATGACCTAATATTATTAAAAAAAAATTATTAACAATAACAACTGAAAAAAAAAAACACAATAGAAATAACACAAATAAAAAATAATCATAGTTATAATGAATAATAATAAGTCTTTATAAATGATGACAATATAAAAATAGAAAGTTCTTGGACATTAAATTGAGAAAAATAAAGAGAGACTTTTCAAATTAAACTATAAAAATTGAGCAAAATAACAATTCAAAAATCAAAATAATATAAAGCAATACTCAACCTACAACCCAAAAGCTATAGATGATCAAGCCGCTTGCTAAGAGTTAAGACAACAATTTAAGAGAGAAATATTCAAATTAGAAAAGTAGGCACATGAAATGAAAAAGAGAGCAAAGTACAAAATTAAGAATAAAAAGTGAAATGATACTTGAAAATGGAGATAAAAAATAAATAATTATGAAAACGAGCACTCTATATAAATATCATTTGATTCAATAGTCAACAGTTAATAGTAATTTTACACTTTGTCTACATCAAAATATATTGATTTTTTTTTATTGATTAAAAGTTAACTTTAACAATTAAATTAAATAATATTTAACAATAACCTTAAAAAAAAGACTATACTTAAAGAGGAGATAAGAGAAAAAGAAGAAGAAGAAGAATAAATAAATAAATAAATAACAATAATTAGAAAAAAAAAGAAAAATTAGAATTTTAAAAAAATAAATAAATATAAAGAGTAAAGAAAAAGAGAAAACAGACAAAGGAGGGGGGATTTAACTTAAATGAGCTCAGTTAACACCATCCATCATCTCAATTGAAATTGATAGAATGTTACCAATTTCCACCACCTCTTTTTTAACTTTGTGAAGGACTGTAAGTCTAATCAAAAGCCTGGGAGCAGAAATGAAACCCGTTCTAGTGAAAATGCTCACAAGCTTACCAGAGGCAATGTCATTGTGATTAACATACAACACTGCATATTTTCCTCACCACAATTACAATCATAAAATGCTGTTGCCACCCACTACTCACCTCAGTCTCGCATCATTATGTAGAGAGCGCCAATTGAAGGAGGCACTGCACATTCTGCTTACTACATGCGACCCCCCGGGAGACTCCTCTGCATATCTTCAATTATTGCAGACCTGTATTCTCCAGAATGCGCTTTCACAAGGGGAAAGGGTACACTCTTTCGTCGCTCACAGGCGATTTGCTTTTGCTGCGCGCACAGCTTTTCATAATAAGCTTATTAACATGTATGTCAGGTGCGGAAGTTTGGTAAATGCTCGTAAAGTGTTCGACCACATGAAAGAACGTGACAGGGTTTCATGGAATACGATTATTGCAGCGTACCGAAGACATGGGTATGCTCACGAGGCAGTCACACTGTTTCACCAAATGCAACGAACAGACCTCCAACCCGATCAGTTCACATTTGCCAGCGTACTCCCAGCCTGTGCCAAATTGGGAGCTTTGGAACAGGGTATGGATATCCATCAGATTATAAAGGATGGAGGAATTTCGTCAGATGTTGTAGTTGCAACTGCCCTGGTAGACATGTATGCAAAATGTGGAAGCATAGACAAGGCACGTGAACTCTTTGACAAAATGCCTCAAAGAAATGTGGTCTCATGGAATGCCATGATTGCTGGATATGCACAAATTGGATTTGCTGAAAAGGCTTTAGAAACTTTCAAGCAAATGCAATTGGCAGGTGTAAAACCGAATGCCACAACCTTTGCTAGCGTCCTCCCAGCCTGTGCCAAAATGGGAGCTTTGGAACAGGGTATGTACATCCATCAAATCATAAAGGATAGAGGAATTCCGTCAGGTTATGTACTTGGAACTGCCCTGGTAGACATGTATGCAAAGTGTGAAAGCATAGAAAAGGCACGTGAATTGTTTGACAGAATGCCTCAAAAAGATGTGGTTTCTTGGAATGCCATGATTGCAGGGTATGCACAAAATGGGTTTTTTGAAAAGGCTTTAGAAACTTATAAGCAAATGCAAATGACAGGTACGAAGCCAAACTCCACAACCTTTGCCAGCGTCCTCCTTGCCTGTGCCAAAATGGGAGCTTTGGAACAGGGTATGGACATCCATCAAAGCATAAAGGACACAGGAATTTCGTCAGATGTTGTACTTGCAACTGCCCTTGTAGACATGTATGCAAAATGTGGAAACATAGATAAGGCATGTGAACTGTTTGACAAAATACCTCAAAGAAATGTGGTCTCATGGACTGCGATGATTGCAGGATATTATCAAAATGGATTTGTTGAAAAGGCTTTAGAAACTTTCAAGCAAATGCAATTGGCAGATGCAAAACCAGACTCCACAACCTTTGCCAGCATCCTCCCCGCCTGTGCCCAAATGGGATCTTTGGAACAGGGTATGGACATCCATCAAAGCATAATGGAAGGGGGATTTTTGTCAGATGTTATAGTTGGAAATGCGTTGGTAGATATGTATGCAAAATGTGGAAGTATAGACAAGGCGCGGGAACTGTTTGACAAAATGCCTCAAAGAGATGTGGTCTCATGGACTGCCATGATTGCAGGATATACACAACATGGATTTGTTGAAAAGGCTTTAGAAACTTTCAAGCAAATGCGATTGGCGGGTGTAAAGCCAGACTCCACAACCTTTGTCAGCATCCTCCCAGCCTGTGCGAAAATGGGAGCTTTGGAACAGGGAATGGACATCCATCAAAGCATCATGGAAGGGGGATTTTTGTCTGATATTATAGTTGGAAATGCTCTGGTAGACATGTATGCAAAATGTGGTAGCATTGACAAGGCACGTGAACTGTTTGACAAAATGCCTCAAAGAAATGTGGTCTCATGGAATGCCATGATTGCAGGATATGCACAAAATGGATTTTGCAAGGATGCTCTCAAAATCTTTGAATTAATGAAGCACTCTGGAACATATCCCGACATTGCAAGCTTCGCTTGTGTTCTATGTGCATGCAGCCATGCAGGTTTAGTGGACGAGGGCTGTACATGCTTCAATCATATGAGTAACCCTTATTGTATTACACCTACGGTTGATCATTATGTATGCATGGTTGACCTTCTTGCCCGTGCCGGCTATCTTGAGGACACCCTAAACTTTATCATTAAGATGCCAGTTCAACCTGTGGTGGTTGTGTGGACGTGTTTTCTGGGTGCCTGTAGATCACATATGAATGTAGGCTTAGGAGTATTTACAGCCACAATGCTTTTTGATTTGGACCCTAAAAATGCTGCGACTTATGTTGTTCTCTCAAACATCTATGCAGAAGTGGGTAGGTGGGGTGAGGTTCAAATGGTAAGAAGATTGATGAAAGATAGAGGAATTAAAAAGATCCCTGGGTGTAGTTGGATTGAAAGCCATAAAATGGTAAATGCTTTTTGTGTAGGAGAAAGTCCACACCCCACAAACACAAGAGATCTAAGCAAAATTGGTTAAATTGGCTTGGGAGATGAAGGTAAATGATGTGGAAGAGGAGTTAAAAGAACTCTTTCTCTGTTACCATGGTGAAAAGTTATCCATTTTGGTTTGTAAACATGCCCTCTGAAACAAGTATTAATAGTGTTAAGAACCTTCGAGTATGTGCTGATTGTCACGCCGCAATGAAATTTATCTCCAAGTTTCCATTATTTTAAGCAGGGACAATGTTCTTGTGGAGATTATTGGTAATGCTAAATGAAGCAATCCGGAAAATGGGCTTGCACTATAATGATGTTGTTCATGTCAAACCTGCAGCAACAATGAAGGGACAAGGTTATTTTCTGTTTCCAGAGTGTTTTTATTTTATTTTAAGTATTAAGAAATCTAGACCATGTTGGTTTCATAAAGTTAGATGCATAGAATGCAATATAGGAACACTGCTTATATACATTGTTGGGGGTATTTGTCAATGATTTGTTTTATGATAACATGGGCATTTCCTTGAATTGTTTTCAGGAAACCTGTCTACATATGAAATGAAAAGTTGTAGGGGAATAGAGAATGGGAAAAAACAAGAAGGTAAGAAATACTTAAAAAGTAAAGTGGAAAGGTGTTTGACTAGTAGGAGATGGGAGATGAGGGCTCACAATCAATCCTTGTAATTTTGTATAGTATTTTTGTTTGGATTATTTGTGTTATTTTTTTTCTATGTTAGTTCAATCATTTGAGTTTAAATGTTACATATCAGATTAGGTATTTAATTTTATATAAGTGCATGTAGAGTTTATTT
>VDFB02053338.1:0-15812 GCA_007258455.2 Sequoia sempervirens | reverse complement strand
CTAAATTAATTAAGTAAAACAACTTATTACCTAACACCCCTTAAGATGAACTTAGGGAAGTAGTTAAAAACTCTAAGAAAAGATGCATGAAAGCAAAGATGGGTCCCGAAAAACAAGGCCAAGTAATGTACCCATGTACAAACAGAAGATCTCTATAAAGAGGAGAAATAGAGAAAACCACATGGGAACAAAACTCTACTCCAAGAAGAGATCAAAGGTGATTGAAGGACTGAAAAGCCTCCAAATCAAGGAAATGTCCTGAAAAAGAAGAAAATGTAGAACATCACAGAAGCATGAAGAAGCTGCAAACTCTGTCAAAAGATGATTGCTACGGTGTCGAAGAACCTCCTCTGAAGATATGATGATCAGGATCAAGAAGACAACAATCAATAGTCTGAAGAACACTAATCAACTGAGAATGGAAGATTCCTTCCAAGGCAAAACCAAGGAAGCATTAACACCAACAGTAGAAACCACCCCATAATGCTGAAAAGGGAGAGGCGTGACAGGTACACTGAAACTGAATGCCAGAAAGTAGTGCATGAAGAGGAACCAAGAGCATCTGAAGGTGCAAACATGAAAGTACAAGCTGATAGAAAGGATGTGAAACCAAAAGTCACATACGCATGAGAAAGGTATGAAGGCAAACAAAGGCAAACATCAACCTCCATGGCACTTTATATCATAGTGCAAGTACAATAAGGCACAAAGTGATGTGCAAGAAACCCAATACTACACATACAATGCTGAGGCACTTTATCTCAGTGCGTTTACAAAAGAGAAATACATGCAATGTGAGCCCATAATGTCTACAATGTCCAAATAGGACAACATGCTGAAAATACAATTCTCTTACAGAAAAAAAGGAAACTGGTAGCACCATGATGAAGTACACGAAAAAAAATGCAGTTTCAAAAAAAACAGCACCCAAAAATGTGTTTGGATGCAAAAGATATGGCCCGTCAAAGTCTCCAAAACGAGAACTGAACAGCAACAGCACTGATAAAATAGAATTCTGGAAAAAACCAAAATTCAAAACTGGAAAATACCCAAACCACCACGAAGATAATACCCACCCTATTTCAAAATAAATTAATGCAAACCCAATCAGACACGAGATATGGCCTCTGGAATATTGGGTGCAAATTTGAAAAGCCCAACGGAGAGGGGCTGAGTGGGCAAAAAAGAAAACTCCGCCAAATTTAGGAAAAACACCTCCATATCTGGAGGTCCGCCAGATTTAGTGTGTAGGAAAAATTTCTCCAATTACATGCATTATTTTGCATTATTTTACATAAAAAAGCAAAACTATACAAATTATATTTTTTTAACAAAAAAAATATATAAAAAAACATTGATTTTTTTATAAAAAAATCATAAAAAATGTACCCATAGGAAGGTACGCCTGCACAGGTCTGTGTAGGTCAGTACCTGCACAGTGTACGTACCTTCCTTCTTGACTTTTTGTTTTTAAAAAACTTTCTTTAAAACTTTAAATGTTTTAAAGCTTTGTAAAAACAACTTTTTACAATAAAATTCAATTTTTACAGCAAAAATAAATAATTTTTTTTTGACGAATTTTTTTACCTTGATCCACGTGCAGACTGTCTACAGGGTCGTACAGACACAAAAAATTTGAGTCAGAAATCAACTGAACCAAATATAGGCGAGTTTACAGTTGATCTTTAGGTTTTTGGCTGCTCCGGATGCAACAGTGAGGTCCGTTTGGGCTCAAAATGCTCTGAAAATTTGAACACCCCTGGATCTAGCAAAAAATCTATTTCTTCAAACCCTCATAGATCTAACAAATGAAAGCCAAAATTGATGAAACAAAGGCCTATCTTGACTATTTCGGTAGCTCTGGAATCAATGGAGAGGTCTGATCACACCAAAAATGCTTCGAAAGATGCCCACCTCCAAAATTTGCAAAATAAGCAAAGGAGATTCAGATCTAAAGCCTGCAACCCTTGTTGAAGAAGAAAACCTCATAAATTGAGAAGGGGTTTGCTGAATCCGCTCGATACCATATTAGAATTGTGAAACAAGCACAAAACCACAGTACGAGTCAAACCTGAAACAAATGCGTACGCGAGAGATGCAAACAAATGTATGCAATTAACTTCAACAAGAAAAAGTTACAGTAAAGAGAAAACTTTCAAGAAGATATGAAAGCTACAGATATTCTCCCATTGATAATTACAATGAGATCAATCCTTATGAAAGGAGATCAACAAACCCTAAAAAGGGAAACCCTAGTGTGCACACTTAATAATTAATAAATAATTAATTATTAATGTGCCTAAGTTTAGCTTAAGTAACTAAAGTGATAAGTGACTTAATTAATTAACCAATATGATTAAATTAATTAAGTGAAATAACTTATTACTCTAACACCCCCCTTAAGATGAACTTAGGAAGTAGCTAAAACACTAAGAAAAAGATGCATGAAAGCAAAGATGGGTCCCGGCAAAACAAGGCCAAGTAAGGTACCCATGTACAAACAGAAGATCTCTATAAAGTGGAGAAATAGAGAAAACCTCGTGGGAACAAAACTCTACTCCAAAAAGAGATCAAAGGTGATTGAAGGACTGAAAAACCTCCAAATCAAGGAAATGTCCTGAAAAAGAAGAACATGTAGAACATCACAGAAGCATGAAGAAGCTGCAAACTCTGTCAAAAGATGACTGCTACGGTGCCGAAGAACCTCCTCTGAAGATATGATGATCAGGATCAAGAAGACAACAATCAATAGTCTGAAGAACACTAATCAACTGAGAATGGAAGATTCCTTCCAAGGCGAAACCAAGGAAGCATTAACACCCATGTAGAAACCCCCATAATGCTGAAAAGGGAGAGCGGACAATTACATAAATAATTTATTGCTTCTCTCAAATAGGATCTTATTGCCATAGCTTGGTATATAAATAATTTTTTGCCAATCCCTAAAAATGTCTCCTAGATTTCTAGATTTAGCCCTGATGGACAGGGGAGTGTTGGATTCAATTTTCCTATAAGTCCTGAAATTTTTTCCACAACTAGTTTCATTCTATGTCCAGGACATAAATTCTCTTAATTAGACATCCCCAACATACAACAGTGGATTCCAATCATGGTTTTGGGTCACAGCATAATTATGCAAATAAAATTCACACAACAAATTCTTCATTTTAGGAGGAGCAATACGATAAACATTGAAAAATTCAAGAGGAGTCTCAATAGAAGGATTCAAACCTAAAACAATAATTTCTAGTTTAAAAGAAAGATGTTTCTCCTTCAAATATAGGGCATAGACCCTTGGAGGAGTCTTGCACTCTAATATCCAAGGCACTAAAGCTGCCATATTGTCCACCTTCTTCTTTAAAGTAGCAATTTTCTCATCCTTATCTTCAATCTCTTCATCTCTCCTTTGAATTTCTTTCTTCAGCCTGTGTTTCTCCTCTTTCCATTCTTCTTCCCTTCTTTGCATCTATTTCCATAAATTCATAGCTACCATGTGTGTTGAAAAATCAAAGGGCCTATGTATTCCTACTAGAATTTTTCTTGGCACTTTTGCTTGCTCCTCATATAGCTCCAGTTGTAGGGACTCTATTTGTTTAGCTACAGGAGGGTTTACACTAGGGCTTGTGCCAAAATTTGAAGCACCAAGGGTGGCTTCAGCCATGCTGAATCTTCTACTAGCCCTATGAGGTTGAGACAAAACCCTAGGTCACAAATTTGCTGGTCTAATTTGATCAATATTTAAGAATTCTTCCCAAGTCATGTCGGACACATCATGCAGAGACTTTTCAACAAACAATTTGATCAGACAATGGTGGGAAAGAGAATTATCTCTACCTTTTTGGGTCTCGGTCATCATGATTGAGACAAGGTGGTATAGCACATTTGGCACATTCATTCTTCTCCCGTGCCTCATATGATTTAGCAGTTTGAAGTGCACAGAATGTAGATTCAACTGACAACCTTCGCAAGTAATGTACTTTACAACATGAACTGCTACTTACTTCCATGGCTCAAGCAGAGAGGTTCTTTTTGCACCTTGTTTGTCCACACTCAATGGAGGGTCACCAGGTTCTGTAAATTCAGCCCTAGCTGACTTGGCATCTCTAGAAGTAGGGTAATTTTCACCGTCGATAGGAAACCCTGTAACTTTTGCAATTCTTTCTTCAGTAGCCAATACTTCTAGCCCTTTCATCGTGGCTTTTCCTTCAGACAATGTCTGGGAAAATTCCAACACAACATTTTCATCAAAACCATTAAACTTTAGGAAATAATCTAACTAGCCATAGTTTTTGAATTCAGCTTGTGAAAGTGCATCTTGCAATAATATGTCATGAACCATGAGTTCAT
Organism: Sequoia sempervirens; assembly: GCA_007258455.2. NCBI lineage: Eukaryota > Viridiplantae > Streptophyta > Pinopsida > Cupressales > Cupressaceae > Sequoia > Sequoia sempervirens. The sequence continues at coordinate 11,465 of VDFB02053338.1, read as the reverse complement.
TCCTCATTAACCCACCTCCCATTGTTCAGCTACCTATAATCAAACAATCACTCTGCAAAGTTTCTCTTCCTACAATCTTCGTCTAAAATCACAATTTCTCTTTCCTGCAACATTGCTAAATTTTAATTGTCGGTGTTGTCTGAATTTTACCTTTTTTTGCTTAAGATTATGATGGGAGTAATAAAGGAAATAAAGAAGAAATCAATGAGGGTTATAATCAATAAAAATGGTGATAGTTGATATCACTTCACACATGCGAGCCATCATCTCACTCAAAATTCAAATCGACTCAATTTAAACCTTGTTAATGTGAGTCAATATGGACAAACACATGGACATAGTATTCACACTTCCCTCACAACCTAAATTTTCACGTGTGTCCTCACATTTGTGAGAGTTATGACAATTGAAAGGGCAGGGAATAATGACATGCTATGGAGAATGTCTATATTAATTTTATAGCAATTAAATTAATGTAGTAAAATACAATTAAGAGATAACAACTTGATGTGCACATACTTGGATTCTTGGAAGATCTATTACAAATATTGTGGAGAAAGTACCGGTCACCTTTTAAGAGGTCAGTTGAGCAATTAATGAAAGCAGAGTGGAATGGAGTGAAGTGATGATGGAGGCATGATGAAAGAGAGAGAAAGGTGGAGATGGATGGGAAGATGGGTGAAGAAGTGGACCCCCACAAAAGTGGAAGTCTTTATTATGACAAGTCACGTACCTTAGTTAGCCAGAAGAAGGGACACTAGGTCCACTTCCTTCGGCTATAGGAAGTTCGGGTGTTGCATGCTGAGTGAATTGTTGTAGGAATTCCTCCTTGGAAGTTGGCTTGTGATACAATGTGAGGTGATGACCATTGATAAGCAGCCTAAATCTGACAGGGTCAATGGTGGTGAACTGAACAGCACCATCGGGGAATACTTTGGCAACCTCATATGGTCCTAGCCACCTTTTCTACAATTTTCCTACATTAGCTTGATACCTTGAATCATAGAGCAGGGCCCAATCTCCTAGATATAATTTCTTGTCCTTGATGAATTTTTCATGCCACTTGATTTGTCTGATTCTACACTACCTTTGTATGATGCAAGGATGCCTTCCTCATTTCATCCAATGCATTGAGTTGCATGATTTTGTCTCTTTGTGCTTCAGAGATGTCCATCCCCAAGTCCATTGCATTCCTAAGAGTTTTATGCTTAAATTCAATGGGCATCATAACTATCTTTCCATACAGCAACTCAAAAGGAGTGAAGACTGTAGTTATTTTCCAGGTTATCCTATAGGCCCAAATAGCTTTTGGAGGCCTCTTTTCCCAATCCTTTTTATGAAAATCCACTATTTTGGTCAAAATGGCTTCAATCTCCTAGTTGGTCACCTCAACTTGTCCATTGGCCTAAGAGTGATAAGGAGTGGACTTTGTGTGCCTTATGTTGAACTCATTGACTAGTGTTGCAACAAGGGTTGATGTGAATTGAGCCCCTTGATCAGTCACTATCTCTCTTGGAACTCCATACCTTGTGAAAATCTCCTCATAAAGAAATTCAGGAATCTTATTATCTCTTGCATGCTTCATTCCCTTAACTTCTACCCACTTGGTTACATAATCAATTCATACCAAGATATAAGACTTATCATTGGATGGAGGATCAATGGGTCCTACAAAATCTAGTCCCCATTTGTCAAATGGAGTGATTACTATCTGAGGGAAAAGTGAGATCTCATCATATTTGGTTGGCTTGTCCATCCTCTAGCATCTATCACACTTTCTCATATATCTCCCTGCATCCTTGTGGAGTGTTTGCTAGTAATAACTTGTATTTAGAATCTTCATCGCTTTCCTCTTGGCTACAAAATTTCCTCCATGTGGTTCATTGTGGCATGCATGCAAAATATCATATGGCTCATCTTCTCTCACACATCTCCTCATGACATGGTCTATCCCAGTGTAAAACAAACATCCTACAATTCATGAAAAAGGAAATGATTTTTCAATGAGCACCCTTCTCTCTTTTGGAGAGAAGTGGGGAGGAACTCTCCCTATGACTAGATAGTTAGCTATGTCAGCATACCAGGGTTTTTGTACACTAATGGAAAATAAGTGCTCATCAAGGAAAGAGTCATCTATGACCTAATTGTCTTCTGATGTAGTCAGCTTTGAAAGAAAATCTGCAACAACATTGGCCATCCCTAGTTCATCTACAATGGTTATGTCAAACTCCTACATCAATAATAACCATCTTGTCAGCCTACCTGTGATCAGGGGTTTATTCATGAGGTATATAATGGCTACATGATTGGTTTGGACAAATATTTGATAGACTGTTATGTAGTGCTTGAATTTTTTTAGGGCATAGATTACTGCCGGCATTTCTTTTTTTGTCATTGTATAATTGAATTCAGCTTCTTGCAAGTTTTTGTTGACAAAATAAATAGCATTTTCAACAGCTCCTTTTTGTCCTAAGACAGCTCCTATAGAATAGTATAATGCATCTGTATGGATGTGAAAAGGAAGTTCCCAATTAGGTCCTTTGAGTACAGGAGCATAAGTCAAATTTTCCTTCAAAACAGAAAATGCTTTGTCACAGTCTTTTGTCCATTGAAATTCAGCATCTTTGGTGAGAAGGGCATACAATGGTGCTGCTATTTTGCTGAAATACTTGATGAACCTCCTATAGTAGCCTGTATGTCCCAAGAAACTCCTAACATCTTTATGTTTTGCAGGGAGAGGCAAATTGGTGATCACCTCAATCTTTGCAGGGTCTACTTGAATTCCTTTGTGAGAGATGTAGTGGCCAAGAACTAAACCTTCCTGCATCATCATGAAACACTTTTCACTATTTAGAGATAGATTGTGATCTTCACATCTCTATAGTACTCTCCTAAGATTCTCCAATGCCTCATTGAAATCAGCACCATAGGTGGTGAAATCATCCATATAAATTTCCATGCACTCATGAGAAATATCTAAAAATATGCTAATGGCTTCCCTCTGAAAAGTTGCAGATGCATTGCATAAGCCAAATGGAAGTACCGAGTAGGCATAGGTTCCCAATGGATAGGTAAAGGTGGTCTTCTCCTAGTCCTCTAGTGTAATTTGGATCTAGTTATAGCCACTAAAGCGTTCTAGAAAAGAAAATTATTGTTTTCCTGCAAGTGAATCCAAAACTTGATCTATAAAGGGTAAGGAAAAATGGCCCTTTTTGGTGGCAACATTAAGTTCCCTATAATCAACACAAACCCGCCACTTCCCTCCCTTTTTGGGAACAATCACCAATGGAGACACCCATTGGTTATCTAAGAAGGGTAGATAAATCCTGCATCTAGCAATTTATGTAGTTCTCCTTTTACAATTTCTCTTAGTGTAGGGTTAATTCTTCTTTATGGCTGTCTCACTGGGGTGCAATCATCTCTATTGTAAATTCTATGTACAAATCTTAGGTTCCAATCTCGTCATATCATGATAGTCCCATGCAAATGCATGTTGTTGGGTCTTCCATAAGGTTGTCAATGGCAACTATTGTTCTTCACTCAATTTATTGTTGATGTGCAGATGTTTTCCTTCTGCCACTTGCACTTGTGTAGTTATATCTATCATAGCTACTTCACTAATTCTTGGTAGTTTGAGTTCATGTGGTATAAATGTATGAGACATACCTATTGTTGTAGGAAGAGTTTCTTTAGGAAGAGCAGGAAAAAGTGTCTTGACTAGAACAGCAGAATGAGAAGATGATGCTTCCTCCACTTCACAATGATTATGAATGATGTTAGCTAATACTTCATATTCATCTTGAAGCTACATGAAAGAGATTTTTCCGAACATCATAAGTTGTGTCACAAAATTAACTTCCTTGGCCTCTTCACCAACATGTGGCCATATAGAATTATCTAGATCATGGGATGGCTAAGCAAGAGGGTAGAGAACAAGATTTCTGGTGCTCTTTCCATCAAAAATGGTCATGTCTCCTATCTGGCATCCAATATATGCATCTTTTATTTCTAACCATGGTCTTCCTAGAATGATAGGGTACCTGCCAAGTGTGGCTTAAGGAGAAAGAATCATGAAATCTACTAGGTACTCCCATGAGTCCATAGTTACCACAAGGACCTCTACTACACCATTAGATTTAATAGTTGAACTATCAGCAAGTTGCAAGACAGTAGGAGTAGGTCTCATTCTCATAACATTTAGTTGATGTAGGATATCCTTGGTAATTACATTTATTGTTGCTCCCAAGTCAATCAAAGCATTCTTTATTTGGATCCCATTTATAACAACTCCAACCACAGGACTCCCTAGGTCATTATATTTGGGAACAATCACTTTCCCAAGAATGATTAGCTATTTGTCCCACCACATGAACTATAGTGGGGTCTTTCTTCTTCCTGCTTATCTTCTTAAGGCATGCTTCCTTAATTTCCTTTCCATATATTGGAACATCTTTTATGGTCTGAAATAGAGGTATCTAGACACATATATACTTCAACTAATCAAAAATGTCAAAATTTGTGTCCTCCTTTTCTTCCTTTTGTTTCACAGTTTCCAACCTCTGGGGAAATGGTGGTTCTAGTTCAGTCTACTTGACTGGGACTGGTTCAAGATTTTCAGGTGCACTTGGATAAATGGGGACATTCATAGGCTTCTCTTCTTCCATAGGAAGCTGGTGATAATGGTTGTGGAAGGAGCTTGCAACGTAGTTCCTGAACACAAGTGGATATCACTTACACTCATAGCATATGCAGGGAATTGATTTGGATCAACAAAGTATACTGGCTACTTCTATGGTTTGTTATTTGGGTTGAGTGTGGGCCGTGCTAGTAGCTAAGTAGGTTTAGTTGCATTTGAACTTGAGCTAGTAGGAAGAGGCATTACAGTAGGTTGTTGGGGCTGAGAAGGTGTCTGCATGTAGCTATTTGTCTAGTTTGGCCATTGTTGTCCTCCCCTCCATTGATTTGTTTGCTGCCAATTTCCTTGAAACTGTTGCCAATTCCCTTGAGGTAGTTGCAACTCGGGTGGAGAGTTTTAGTGATTAGGCCAGGTATTTGGAGGGTTACTCCAAGGTTGTGATGGATATCCTCCATAATTGGATGGATATGGGGGTTACCATTGGTTACCAAATGAATAAGAATTTAAATATGACCCAATAAAAGATAGTGGATCTAGTGGCATACCTTGCCTTGAATCCCATGGCCTCCTTTGTGCAACATAGTAGACTTGATCTTCTTCAACCTGGATTGCCTTGAACTTGAGTGCAATTTGCCTGTTGTCAATATTAGCTATCATATTGCATCTGTAGTCCTTTTATCTGCAATGAGGGCAATATTCTACCAACATTACCTCTGCCTCCTCTTGTTTCTTCTTTTCCCTAAGTGTATCCAGCTGAGTAGCTAGATTGTTTATAATGTCTTGCTTGAATTATGCTAGCCAATGAGTAATCTCCATTCTTGAAACTCCACTGTTAGATGACTTACCCATAGAATATTGGTAAGTTCTCCCTTTCTTTGAAGCTACCCTAGAGTAGTTCTAACATATCTTCTTGATATCCTCCCAAGGAACTTGATAGATATCTCCTCCTCCCATCAGGTCCAAGGCATCAATGCAGCTATCATTAATTCCTCTCAGGAAAACCAACTTTTGTGAGTCTTCATTGAGTGTATGGTGTGTAGATTTATGTAGGAAAAATAGAAACCTTGCAATGTAATCCTCCAAGCTCTCATCTTCATTTTGTTGCATCCTAAAAATGTCATCTCCTCTCATGTCACTGCCCCTACAATACTCCTTGTATTTCTCAAGGAATTTTTTCTTCATGTCATCCCATGTCTCCACAGTATTTTTTCCTAGGCTCATGAACCATCTTAATGCAACTTCTTTCAAAGTGGTAGGAAATAGCTTGAGCCTATGGGCATTGGTGGTATAGTCATAACTCCTACAGAGTATGTCAAAATCGAACAAGAAGGTATCAAGATCTTCTATGAAAAGTCCATAGAACTTAGGAAGCACTGAAGCAGGGATATTTTTGAGGTATTTCTTTGTTCAGATGCTTGATGTGTGGGTAAATCTAGGACATATTTACTTTGCACAAGGATAGTTTGAGCTTACAGTGAAAATTTATCAAAATTGTTTGAGGAATTATATTTTGGCACTAACACCCAAATTTTATTATATTTAGCTTGAACACATTATGAAGCAGAATAGTGGCAAGATTGTAAAAGAACATTATTAAGAGCAATAGAACATTATTAAGAGTAGTAGATTGTAACGAGTGTTTTGAATTTGTGTTTAATATAATGAGGGTTTTGAATTACCTCTGAATTCACTGCAGAGGTCGTCCCCAAATCTAATTTCACTAAAGAGGGTGTCAGCGAATTCAAGAGAAGATGATCCATATGATGATGATTTCTAGGCTTCCTGAGCTTTAACCAAATCCAACTCCTATTTTCCAAAACAAAAATTCCCAAGGCCCATAGGAAATGAATGATGAGCATTTTAGTTTCAACAAACTAAAATAGGTTTCCCATAAAAAACAAGAAAGAGGAAAAATGAAAAGATAACATACAGATGATTCATTTGAGGTTTTTGATAAGATCTCATTTAACTATGTCAAATGGATTTGGAAGGGACAAAGCATATTTGATTGAATAAACTTTTGTGGTAGCCTATCCATCATCATTGTATGCCTCATCTTCTCTTAGAATCTGTTGAAACTCAAATGCTCATCATTCATTTCCCATGGGTGTTGGGGATTTTTCTCTTGGAAAATAGGAGCTAGGTTTGGTTAAAGCTCAGGAAGCCTAGACATCATCATCATATGGATCATCTTCTCTTGAACTTTGTTTCTGTAATGATTCATCATCTTTAGAATCAGAGTATGCATGTCTCCTTCATGATTTTGTTGAAACTAGAGAATTTGTCTCACTGTCATTAGAGTCTTCTATACCTGCAATTGCAAGAAGATCTTAGGCATTTTCTACATCATATTCTACCTTATCCCTCATATAATTTTCCTCATCTTTCATGGAAACATCAGGTTCCTCCATATAAGAATCATAAGCCTTGTGGTCCTTATCTTTCTTATTTTTCTTCTTTTCCTTCTTTTGTTTCTTCTCAGACTAACCAACCTCATCATCGTCATCATCCCTACCCTTATGCTTACTCTTCCATAATTCCTTCACACATTCAAATTGCTCCTCTTGTTGTATCACCTGCTGAAGTTCTTCCTCTTGCTTTCTCCTTTCCATCTAAATCCCTCATTCTTCATCAGCTTTTCATTTTGTTTCATCAACCAAGACAAGTTGGTGTGCTACTTTAATTGTTTCTTTTTCTTTAAGCCAGTCATTTGTTTTCAATTCCATGTTGCCAAGCATACATAAAGCATGTGATGATTTTTTATCCACCTTAAGTGCATCCCCTATCAATTCTAGGCTTGGTGCATTGTAGAAATAGATTCCAAGAGAAGATGATGCATACAATGATGATGGATAAGCTACCTCAAAATTTTATTCAACCAAATATGCTTTGTCCCTTCCAAATCCATTTGACATAGTTAAATGAGATCTTATAATTTTCCTCATCCTCCATGGCAACATCAGGTTCCTCCATATAAGAATCATAAGCCTTGCAATCCTTATCTTTCTTCTTTTCCTTATTTTGTTTCTTCTCAAATTGACCAGCCTCATGATCTTCATCATCCCTATCCTTACGCTTACTCTTCCATAATTCCTTCACACATTCAAATTTCTCCTCTTGTTGCATCACTCGTCGAAGTTCTTCCTCTTGCTTTCTCCTTTCCATTTGAATCCTTTGTTCTTCATTAGCTTTTCATTTTGCTTCATCAACCAAGACAAGTTGGTGTGCTACTTTAATTGTTTATTTTTCTTTAATCCAGTCTTCTATTTTCAATTCCATGTTGCCAAGCATACATAAAGCTTTTGTTGAGTTTTTATCCACCTTAAGTGCATCCCCAATCAATTCTATGCTTGGTGCATTGTAGAAATAGATTCCAAGAGAAGATGATGCATACAATGACAATGGATAAGCTACCTCAAAATTTTATTCAACCAAATATTCTTTGTCCCTTCCAAATCCACTTGACATAGTTAAATGAGATCCTATCAAAAACCTCAAATGAATCATCTGTATATTATCTTTTCAGTTTTCCTCTTTCTTGTTTTTCATGGGCAACCTATTTTAGTTTTTATTTTAGAACATTTTTTGTGCCCTTCAATATATTATGCTTTATCTTTCTATCAAATTCTAGATTAAAAGAACCTATAATTGAAAATGGATTAATTCATCTATTTTTATTTTATAGTCCCAAATAGGTGGATTAAATTATTCTGTTGTTAAACAAATCTTGTACAATGTAATGTCCCCTTTTCGAAATGAAACCAAGTTGAAACTCAAATTCTCATCGCTCATTTCCCATGGGCCTTGGGGATTTTTCTCTTGGAAAATAGGAGTATAATAATAACTCAAGAAGATCTTAATGTCATAAAAGGGGCCACTTAAGTGTTGGCACAGAGACCAGGAAATGTTTATGTTGCAAATGGGGCAGCCATTGTGCTAGCTGAAAGGGGCCAATTATATATTGCAGAGAAAATTTTTACACAGGTACAAGAAGCGATGTAGGAAACATCTTTGTTCAGGTGCCTAATGTGTGGGTAAATCTAGCACATGTTTACTATGCACAAGTACAATTTGTGCTTGCAATGAAAATGTTTATGCTACAAATGGGGTAGCCATTGTAAAGTCTAGGCACAAAGACCAGGAAATGTTTATGCTACAAATGGGGTAGCCATTGTAAAGTCTAGGCACAAAGACCAGGAAATGTTTATGCTACAAATGGGGCAGCCATTGTGCTAGTTGAAAGGGGTCAATTTGATATTGCAAAGGAAATCTTTACACAGGTACAATAAGATGCTGCAGGAAACATCTTTGTTCAGATGTTTGATGTGTGGGTAAATCTAGGACATGTTTACTTTGCACAAGGGCAGTTTGAGCTTGCAGTGAAAATGTATCAAAATTGTTTGAGGAATTATATTTTGGCACTAACACCCAAATTTTATTATATTTAGCTCGAGCACATTATGAAGCAGAACAATGGAAAGATTGTAAAAGAACATTATTAAGAGTAATAGATTGTAATGAGTGTTTCGAATTTGTGTTTAATGTAATGAGGGTTTTGAATTACCTCTGAATTCACTACAGAGGGCGTCCCCAAATCTAATTTCACTAAAGAGGGCCTCAGTTAATTCAAATTTGTTGCAACAAACTCTAAATTCCTTTCCCTTTCTCATCTTTTTAGAAGTCTCTACGTCCTCTTCAAATCCTTATCGCCCATGCAAGTAGCTACTATAACTGATCAAAATGACTCATTCTAGGCTAATGAATGAAGAGAGGTCTATAATGAATGGATGAAGTGAGTTCTGAAATGAACGAATGAAGTGAGGTCTACAAGAGAAATAAATCTGCAATGAATGTGAATAATCACGCCAATACATCACACACATGAATACATCACGCCAATAATTGGTGGACTTCTTTTTTATAAATTTTATCTAATTTGGATTTGATGACTAACTATTTAGTCATTTTTATTTCTGTGACTAAATAATTTTTTATTCAACAACTAGATTAGTCATTTATTTACTCACTTATAGCTGAGTTGTAAAAAATGAGTAGAATTTAGTCATTTTTAGTTGTTGTGACTAAAATTTTTAGTCACCCAGTTATTTATTTTCCAAATCCTACTAGTGTTTGGGTTGTTAATTCTTCCATTTCCCCTAAAGAGTCTTCTTCAACCAAGAATTAAGGTCCATTGGTACTTGGGTTTGATCCTATTGTAGTGTTATGATTACTTTTGGATTGGTTGGGGATGCTTTCTCTTTCATTTCTTTTATTAGGTCTAAGGTTGGTGTTACTATTTTGAAGGGCTTAGAGCATGGCTTGACTAGTTTGTTCATTTTTTTCCATGAATGCTCTCAATTCCTACTTTGTAGTCCTCTTCTTTTCTCTTTCTAGGTCCCTTAAAGCTTTTTGGCTTGGTTGCATCAAATATTATCCCTCGAGCTGGTAGGATGGTGCTCTGATACCACTTGTGATGTCCCCTTTTTGGGATAACCCTAAATCTTGGGACTTTACCTTCAATTTTATAAATAAAGGTGTCAAAATTATGTTACTAATTAATAAACTTAGGAGACAGCAAAAGCACCTTTGGACAATTTAAATTGTCTAATACTAGTTGGATTATCTGATATATTGTATTGATAAGGGTCAATAATAGGAGGGAATAATGATGATGTATCCTTAATAAGAATCTGGAAATGGAGTATGAATGGCCAAGTCATTCAAGATTGGAGTATAGGTGAGATAATTACTTTTGATTTTTCTCGTCCAACTTTGGAAACTATATGTATGATAGACCAATACCTTGGTTGAGCCGCTATGTCTAATTGGAGCCTTCTATTCTTGTGATTATTCTATTTAAATATATTTGTATCTACCAAAAGATGTGATTGATGCCTTCAGATTTGGATTTTATTCTCCTTATATATCTTATTGTTTGTGATGGAGGGATGCGTCCCTTGGAAGGAGGTGCTTCTAAATTTTTTTATTTATTTCTTAATCGCTTCCCCCCAAAACTAATTGCAGCCTTTAAAAATTATTGATGCTAGTCACTACACCTTTAATCGATGCACCCTAATTCTCCTGATCGTCACTAATCTTTCTTATAGTAATGATTTCTTTATATTGTCGGAGAAAACTATGAATCTGACCACCTTGACTCATATAGACCCCCAAAAAGGGATAATGATGGTCTCCACATTGGCTTTATTCTTCCAATTAAAGGCTCGATGATAGAAGAGACCACGATGGTGGAAAACATCAAATAGGAGGCTGAATATTGTGATCTTAAATTCTTCCAAGCTTCAACATTGAAGGCTAATAAAAATACCGAACTCAATAATAATATGGATCAGCACCTTCTTCACCTATGGTTGAGAACATTGATCCTTAGTGCTTTGAACTATCATTAGCACATAAATTTCAGAAGTCACCCTGTCATCCTACATGCTTTGTCATACAATATAACAAAAAGATAAACTATCCCGATTCATATTATCATATGTTGTGATTAGGATGTGTTGCTGATGAATATACTGATGTCAACATCAACCTAACTGCTTGATATTGTAATCTAATTGTTTTTTTATGTTTATGTTTGTGAGAGGTGAATCTACAATCACTAACAATAGATAAAATATACCAAATTAGCCATTTCTAGCAAACTCAAATAAACCACTCCCTGTGAAATTTTTGATCAAACATAGAAGAGAAAACATGAAGTAAGGCATGCAACATAACCAACTAAATATGTAAATCTAATATAAATCAACCAAACCATCATCCCATAGGGTGATTGGTGCTCCTTTGGTGTGAAAAGAGAGCCCTTTCC
>VDFB02053337.1:0-24658 GCA_007258455.2 Sequoia sempervirens | reverse complement strand
ATGTTAGAGGGTTACTACTTTAAAATAGCAAAAAAGGGAGCAAAAACGAAGCTAAAATGACTGTTTTACCTTCCAAACTATGCTGTTTTGGGGTGCTTCCGCCCTTCTGCAGCAAAAATAGGGGCACTTTCGCCTTTCTACAGCAAAATGGGGGCGCTTTTTCCTTTCTGCAGCAAAAATGGGGGTGCTTCCTCCTTTTTACAGCAAGAGGTTAGAGGGCGCTTCCGCCTTTCTACAACAAAAGGTTGGAGGGCACTTCCGCCTTTTTGCAACAAACTTTATCAGATTTTCAAGAAAACAAGAAAGTTGTGCCCCTCCCACTACAAGAAATATGTTAGAAAAACCTTTTAAATTTATCCCTAATTGGAGTAAACTCGTTAGAAGAAAGTAAAACTTTGAGATGTAGGGCGCTTCTGCCTTTTTGTAGCAAACTAGAGGGGACGCTTCCACCTTTCTGTGGCAAGGAAGAGGGCGCTTCCACCTTTTTGCAGTAGGACAGAGGGCGCTTCTGCCTTTCTGCAGCAGAAATAGGGGAACTTCCACCTTTCTACAGCAAAAACAAGGGCGCTTCTGCCTTTCTGTGACCTTTTCTTGCACAATTCTTAGCCAAAACAAAGGTTAAATACAATAACCCGTTTGTGGGTCCCAACGGGCGTGCTAGAAATGTATACCTTGGAATTTATCCTACTCTAACGTGTAAAATAACTCAAAATGCGAATGATAAAATACCAAGGACACCTCAAAATTAGCCAAAAGAGTGATATAACGAAAAGGAAAATGAATAAAATGAAATACAAACAGTTTCACCTTCCTTGCTATTGATATCTCTTTGATTGGCCCTTGATTGGAATGGTTTGTGTGCTCCTTAGATGATTGCTTGAGTGACTAAATGCAAGATTAGATGTGCAAAGTGATTAAAAGAGATGGCTAAATGATGGAAAAGGATTGAGAATGCAAATTGGCAGCATGTAGTTATGAAAATTTAAAAAGTTTTGAAAATGCCCTTGAGGAGGGAGTATTTATAGAAGAATTTGAATTATCTAGAGAATTCAATGGTCAAGATTAATCCAACAAGGCCAAGATAAAGGGCTATGGTGGGTTGAGAACCCACAAGCCCTCACATCTTAACATGTGGAGGGTGAAGTGGACAAAGGGATCTGAGGTGTGAGTGAGGTGTCAAGAAGGTACATGAGGTGGAGGAAGGACATGCACCTTGGGGAGTGAGAAGATTTCCTCAAAAAGGGATTCCTTGTCCCCAAGTGGGAGTAAAAGGGACATTTGACGAATTTTGGAATTCCTCAAAAATCTACATGGGAAAAGGAAAGGTGGTTGGGGATATAAATGTGAATTAAAAATTCACATTCCTAAGAGGATCTAGAGGATAAAAGGTGGGCTCCAAAAAGGTGGGACTTGGTCACATGTGGAGATTGTGACAAGTCCAAGATTCTAGAAGCCTTGGAAGGATGAAATGTGAATTAAAAATTCATATATAAAGGAGAGGATTCTAGGACAAATAAATGTGAATTAAAAATTCACATGGGAAAGGGGGGTCAATGCCAAAAGAAGGTAAATGCAAAGGTTGGCTGTGGTGCTAAATTTAGCTAATGACCTTGGTTAAGGTTGTTCAAACATTGGATTAGGCTAATTAATAGAAGATTAGAGGCAAGTGGCAAATGTAGGAGGATGTGACATTAATCTCTGATTAAGAGGATGCACATCATAATAATGAATTAATTAAATTAATTCAGATTAGGGCAAGGTTATGGAGGATGTGACAAGGAGAGAGAAAGTGAGGAATTTTAAATTGATTTTAAATTAAAAAGGAGGAAAATGACTAAATTAAATAAATTAGCATATTTATTTAATTTAGAGAGGAATAAGGTGAAAGAAAAAATATTAATTATTAAATTAAATACTTTACCGATATGAAACAAAAGGTGTAATATTAATTTAATAAATTAATATTAACACGATAGACGGAAAGACAGTAAATTTAACCATATGGAAGTGATTAAATTTAGATGTCTACACCAAGTATCATGGATGACATTTTGATTCACTTAAGAAAATGATTAATTCTTGTTTGTTTACACAAGAAATGCTTAGGTCATCATTGGTCTATCTTATACCTTGATGCTTGTGTTCGCTTGCAATATCAAATATCATGAAAGAAATACTCAAGTCATCATTGGTCTATCTCATATCATTGATACTTGTATTCGCTTTCAACATTTTAAAAGCTCGGTGATGATACAAAGCAGAATAAAAAGATTATTGAAATGACACTTAGGTTTGCATTGATAAAATAGGTTTGCATGGTAAACATAGATTGCATTCATAATAATACATCTGTAGAGTACTAGTTGCACAAGTTACAAAGATTCATTCACAAATAATGTTATCTTTTCTTATTAAGGATTGAGTATACTTGACACATACAATTTTCATAATGGCATGCATACAAAAATCACTTCTTCATCTCATCATAAATTTCACAATAAAACATCTCATTTCATGACATCATATACACGTTATGTTACATCATTCATTTACATCTCATCACATTGTCATTATCATGTAGTTGCAAAATCATCATTCATTGCATACATATAGAAGGCATTTTACATCATTTTATCTATCATACATCATATCATTTACATCTCATTTTATCTATCACATATCATATATCCATACATCATTTTATCTATCACATGACATCTCATTACACACATCATTCAATTATATATCATACGTTACATTTTCATCCATACATAATTTTTCATCTCATTTTATACATCATACATTGCATTACATCCATACATCATTCATTTACATTTCATTATATATATCAATCATTTATATCTCATTTTATATTACATTCCATACATCATTCATTTATATCTCATACATTACATTTCATCAGTACATTATTCATTTACATCTCATTTTATTTATCATATGTTGCATCTCATTAAGAAAAGAAATACATCATCAATATCATATCACATCATCATTAATGCATCCATACAAGCTAGTAAAATAAATCATCATAAAACATAAAAATTAAAATGCATCCATCACATCAATCATGTAGAACACATCATAAGATCAATACATCCATCACATAAATCATGTAGAACATATCATAGATCAATTGAACCGTTGCACATATATATCTCATCAAGTGTCAAGTATACAATGAAGTCTAAAAAAGATGAAAATAACATCATGTCAAAAATGGCTGTATATATCTCTCAAAGGGTACACAACTGATATCAAGTGGTACTCACACTAGAAGGAGTAGGTCTCGTGCCAGTATCATGATGACCACCAGATGTCCTAGGATCTCTCAGATCTCTCGGGAGAGGCTGTGTCATGCCTCTGCTCACTGTCTTTGAACGAGTCCTCTCTGAGTGGGACTGGGCATAACTGACTCTCTGCTATGGGGGTCAAAGCTCATGATAGCGGCTCCTATAAAACTCAATTTCAGCACCTACCCGCATGGCCTCTTGCATGTAATCTGCCACAGAGGTCCCATCTACCACTCTCTGCAATCTCTCTGCAGTAGCTTGTGATGTCTCTGCTGCCTGTCTGATAGTATCTCGGTTTGCAGTCAAGGCTGTGATCTATGCCTAGGCAGTGGTCAACTGTGCTCGTACACCTGCTAGCTGAGCCTGTGCTGTCGCTGTTACCTGTAGGGCCTCATCTCTCTAACCAATCAGAGAGGTAATTTGTATTTGTGCAGTAGCTAGTTGTGCCTGCATCTGGGCCTACGTCTATGCTATTAATCCCTACACCTGTGCTAGCTGTCCCTGTAAGGTCTGAACCTACACCTGTAAACCTGCAACCTCTGATCGCTCTGCTGATGAGGAAGCAATGGCCTGCCTCTTATGAGGTGCACTAGTCGATGGCTCTGTAGTACCTACTATGCTCAGTCTCCCCTATCTTTGCCATCATGATCACTGCTACCATCACTGCTATCCTCGCTGCTATCATCACTCTCATCACTGTCACTCTCCTCGCTACCCTCCACATCCACATCTACATCCTCCTCTCTCCCTCGTCTTTGACCAACCTGATCACCCCCTACAGCTACTAGTGCTAGTGTTGGTGCTGGTGCTAGTATTGGCTCATCTGGAATGGTAATACGAGGAGGAGGGTGCAGAGCCAAATACTGTCTGTACTCGGGAGTAACAGGTGCCTCAACAATGTCTTACTGCATATCCCAGGCCGATGGCTGCAGAGCACGATAACCCTCAACAAGTGCCCCATAAGGCAAGCATGGACTCCAATCACTGACATCTATCCACCGTCATTTGTAGTGTGCTACTCCCTGTGGCATACACTGCACAATCCCATACTACCTGTAGACATGAGAAAATAGGAATCACTCCAAGATCCTAGGGCTCTTCCCGATCAAATACATTGAATCGGCCAAGAACCCCAACTCAATATCATCATATGTTGGGTAGGCCTTCCTCTATAATGAAACACATAGGGTCTCGTCGCTGGTCTCGATAACACTGGCACGAGACATGTAACAGTAATATGCTCCCATGCCCATACCTGAAGAAGGGTAGCTCCCACCGATAAACTGCTACCTCTGAGGTACATGATCCAGTGTAAATCATGATAGAGCTAAGCAAGCATGCACATGCCCCAAGCATATATCATCCTATGTACCACCATACTCTCTAACATTCAACCCCATCCGAGAGATAGACCCTTTGACCTCTTATCAGGACAAAGGAATCCACCAATAAAGCCAACCAAAACTGAAGGAAGTGGAGCATATGACTCATAAATCTCTACCCATGGAACCCACTCTCCCACAACATAGGGATCTTGAAAAACTCTCCACATAGACTCTACCCCACCAACCTCCTCTAAATCATGCACAACAATCTCCCCAACAAAAGGAATGCGAAGAATATGCCATACATCCTCTGGCGTCACGGTCATCTCACCAGTAGGTAAATGGAGGGTGTTGTGGTCACTATGCCACCGCTCTGCTAAAGCTGTCAGTAGACCCCTATTAAGTCTAATATGGGGCATATCCAGTAATGTTGCTAAACCACAATCAGTAATATGCTATCTCTCATTTGGTGAAAGTCATGGTATCATATCAGAAGGCCAAGGGAACTGCTCTCGCACCTGGATAACATATAAATGCTCCTGTTATCATACAAAAAGAACACTCTAATCAGAATATCAAACATTAGGAGGTCATCAAATTTTCAAAAATTGTGCTTTATCTATCAAACTATCAATTTATCAAGAAGGAACCCTCATCTATCAATCGGATTCATTCCTTCAAAAATGTTAATTATTCCTCTCCTATCATGAGGGTAATTATTATCAATCAATAGATCTTGCTCATCATGAGATCGTTTACCATTTATTTTAGTCACAATAAAACTAAAATAGATGGAATCAGTAACAAATTGACGAAAATCAAAGGGCACAATTTTTCATCAATCTATACTTCTAAGCGCTACAAAATCTACCTAAAGCACTATTTCTACTGAAGCGCTGCAAAATCCTACTGAAGCTCTACAGAATCTACCGAAAGCACTATTTCTACTAAAGCGCTACAAAATACTACTGAAGCGCTACACATTTGACCCTGCGCGCTAAAACTCTGATGCGCTACCCTAATTTATGTACGCGCTAAAACTATGGCGTGCTACAATAGAAAATAGACGCACTAAACAGCGTCTGTCGGGTGCTAAAAACATAAAAACATGTGCCAAATGACAAAAATATACAAGCACGAATTACGAGGAGGATTTGGGGTACGTACCGGAGGTCCATAGTCAGCTGGACACTGGTGACGTCACACATGCTCGAGTCGGTGGGTGTCGTAAGGGATCGGCATCCTAAGGCTCTAACACTCTGAGGGTCTCTATCACAAGATTGTCAAAGTGAAATGCACAAATGACTTTTGAAAATGACCTTTTGAGCTTTTATAGGTTATTTTTGTGGGATTTTCATGAGATTTATTTATTTTTCCTTCTGAGGAATTAATTCTTATCTATCACAGGGGCATTTTTGGACAATTTTGTTAGGAGATAAATTGTTTCTTCACCAATTCATCATCGAATCATCATAAAAATTCAAAATTCATCAATTTATCTCCCATGGGGCGATATCATTACTTCTCATCATTTCAAAATTTATTTTTGGGGCAAGTCCAAGTATTTCAAACTTTTCATTAATACCGTAGTCGAGGTATTCTTGAAGCAATGCTTAAAACACATCACTTCAAAGAGGGGTAAAATGTAGACACCTGGGTATTCTGAGAATCTAATTAATTAAATACCTAATTTATTTGATTAATTTTATCTTTTAAATTCATTCACTTAGTAAATAAATAGAAATATTTTATTTATATTAAGTTCATTATTAATTCTTTTCTCTATTTCTTCCTCCTAATTAAATAAACAAAAATTAAAACTTTGTTTTTTAATTATTATCATTTTATAGTATTATTTTCTTAATTAAATAAACGGAAATTAAAACTCTTGTTTTCATTTAATCATTATCATTATTACTTTTTATATTTCTATCATAAATTAAATACACAACTAAAAAATAATTTGTGTTATTTAATTACCTCATCACCTTCTTCTTAATTAAATAAAGATATTCTAAAATATTTTATTTAATTATCATTTTCCTTTTATTTTAATTTAATAAACAAACCCTATAGTTTGATTTATTAAATTATTCAATCCTCTTTTTGCTAAATTTAAATAAATTAAAATTATTTAAATTTATGCATAAATTATCTACCACTATTCACTCACCAATAAAATTAAATTTTCAAAATTTAATTAATTCCACTGTCATTCATGGGAAGAGCTTCGGGGACAAACCTGCAGGAAGTTCTCTCACCCACCTTCCCTTTCATCTTGCCTGGTGTTTTCATGGGGAGAAACAATCCTCCATGACTAGCTCCATCTTCTCATCCCATGCCATTCAATTCTCCAGATTGAATCCCAGCCTCTTATCCCGTATCCCTGTGCAAATGTACTACCGTGAAAGCTATAAATACAACTCTTTGGCTACAGGAAATGGATCCCAACTTATGCAATTTTACTTTGTAGGTTTTCCAAAGCATCCAACATTCACCCAGCAATCAAGCATCCAACATCCATCTAGCATCCATCCAACATTCATCCAACATCCAACATTTGTAGTCATGGCTGCAATCACAGTAGTTTTAATCATTTAATCATATAGGAAATAGAATAGCTTAATTCTCATTCTCTAAGTGTCATTTCAATAGTTTAATTAGCTTCTAAATCTGAGAGCAAAGTAGATTAGAGAGATCCTTAGAGTTAGAGAGCAATAGGATAAATTTATGAAGATTTCTAGTTTAAATTAGTTTAAATTTCTTAAATCTTAGATGCAATATCCTATTTAGAAGTGTAGAAGCATGTTTAGTTTGTTTTCCTCATTCTACCACTTACAATTCTTATTCAGTTGTTGCGAGGGAACACTCTGACCAGCCTCTACTTGATCAGTCTTTCAAGGTTGATGTGATTGTGGATGCATATGTACAATAGTTGGAGGAGGCCACTTTCTCTCTTGAGGAGACATCGTCTTTGGAGTATGTTCTACCTACCTCCGTGCTAGATCTTGATTTGTCTTTTTTAGCATATGAGAGTGTTGTTGCAAAGGGGTTCTCATAGGTTCTAGGAAGTGACTATGTTGCAACTTCACATGGTTTGGAAAAGGCATCTGTCTACATCAACAAAGGGAAATTTGACTAGCTTTCAGAGACTTCTTACATTTTGAGGGTTCTTCTTTCTTCACTTTTGGATTGGGGAGACTTCATTCATACACCTTTGGTATTGTTTCTTCCTAAGGGGAGGAAAGCTATTCGACATGTTTGGAGTAACTTCTTCATTCCTTTTCGAGCATCTTCCATGGGTGATCATTGTACATTTAGGGGGGGCTACCTTGTCTCTCTTCTTCTTTTCTTGTATGTGGGGGGACTTTTTCCTCACATTCGGTTTTTTCCTTCTCATTCCATATTCATAGGCTTTTGTATCTCATCTCTCTTTTCGGGGGTAGTTTTTTCCCACTAGGTTTTTCTATCTTTACTCCACTTGTGAGAGATTGCATTGCATTTGTACATGGGCACTGTTGACGCCAAAATTTGATGAGATAACAGTGCCTTATGGGAAACTCAGTTCAAGGGGGACCCCTTTGCGCCAAACTGAGTGACCTCCGGATTTTAAAGAAGCTGGCTTCTTCTATAATGGATTTTTAGAAAGGGAAAAGGAAACGGATATAATGAAACAAATATTAATCTAAGGTGATGCACCAAAACTTACTGATAGGCATGATAAATCATAGACTTAAGGGCCTGAATGTTATAGTTATGTTCCAAAACATCAGAAACTTAAAGCTATAGCATGAACAATTCATTTAATTGACATAAAATAGTATCGCATACATTCTTACTGCTAAGAAGAGTCATTAAGACATGATTTAGATAAGCAAGTTTGCATTCAATGTATAGAAGTCTCCTCAAATAAAATGCTTAAGACAATAAGAAGCACAGTTTACAGTTTAATCAAAACATGAAAAACAGAAAGGCTGAACAATAGGCACAGTCTGAAAGTTTCCTGTGAATAAACATGCAACAGAGGCCTGGAGTCTCTTGCTAAAACTAGTATTCTTTCTAAAAATCTTGGACCTTTTCTCCCTCGACAGAGAGAGTATATATAGCCGGGGAGCAAAATCCCACCGCTTGGAGAGTTGTAACAGAAAGATCCCACAATCTCTCGTAATGATGCCCGAATAAGAATATTCCCAATGCCGTTATGAGAGCAACCAGTCAGAGCACAGCATCCAGTTGATCAGTTACAGGCGTGCCCTTTGTAATAATGGCAGTGGTCCCAACCAGGCTTCGAAGCGACAAGTGCTGCCTACCGCTTCAGAGAACCATGACGAACAACACTCAATAACACTATCCCGCTCGGCCATCCCATAGCTTGCTTGATAATCAATGTAAGACACGTGGCAACAAATCGTGGCCCGAATGAAAACTCCTCCTCTATCGACCGAGAGCTTGCGGAGAAGTGACACGTGTTCAAGGGACTGAGGTCACTTTGAAAATGGGGGAAGGCCGTATGAACTGGGTGGTGAAAGACGCGTGGCCGTGTTTCGCAACCCGTGGTGCTCTCATCCCTGCTACTGTTTTAAAAGCTGCGAACCGCTGACACGTGGGCGAAGGTAGGTCCCGCCAAGAAATAAGGAAGGCCTATAGAAATTTTTTGTAGCCCACAGCAGCATAATCTATCCCTGCTAGGAAAGTTTGTGATATGCCACCACGTACCAAGATGTGGGCCCCTCGATCTTCTTAGGAGTACCAGACCTTTATGGAAGGCTTAGCAACTCGAAGGAAACATGAAGCAACAGAAAATGAAAAACCTCGTAGGTGAGACACGTGGGCACCCAGCGCAGTATTTCAGGAGCCGAAAGGGGGGCCGCCAGCCGAAGTTGCAAAGCGAGGAATGTGCAGAGGGAAAGATCAAAACTTGCCGGGAAGCCGAAGAAACGCGGAGACGCACAGGCCAGCGCACGGATATGGACAAAAAGGAACCCAGAGGGAGCTGCTTGAATCATTATTTCAACAGCTTTTGGCGACTAACAGGGGCATTTTGGATAAGGAACGGAGAACCCAAAACTTTCTGGTTCTTCAGACTAGAGCCTTCATCTATAGGGCGAATGAAGTTAGAGCTTGGAAAGTGCAGCCTACAAAGGCACCCATTCTTTTTCGGACGGCTTTGCCATGCTGCACAAATTCTCTTGTGCCCCGCGGAGATTAATAGCTTCTTTATGAGGCAACACCTCTAGCAGGCCAGCGCCTGCTTGGATATGGAAAAGCAGCTGAGAGAGTGGATGAATGATTGCCTCGATATCTGCTGCTGTTGGGGGGCTGACGAATTCCTTGAATGCCTCCAGATCATTATCCTTCTATTCAATAACCTCCATAATCTGTGCAGCCATGGCAATAGTGCCATCCTCAAGGAATGGAGACGGCAATCCCAACCTGCCCAACTCAGAAAAACTCCCTCGAATTCCATCCAACACTTTGTTTAGAAAAGCCACCGCTGCCTTAGTACGCTGGAAAGCGGAGTGGCAATGAATGAATCTATTTGTCGTTTGAGCTGCGGTGTCTTGATCTTCGATGCCCGCCTCGGCAAGGATCTCATCTGAGACCGAGTATAGCTTATTTAGCAAGTCCCTTGCCTCGGGAACCTTTTCCAGAATAAAACGCAGGAACTGTTCCATTGTGTCATGGGCTTCCTGATTGAGTTTTAATGCCTTATCGATGAACCGGAGGGTAGGCTGCAGATTTAGGCAGAAGGCTTTGATTTTCTCCTAGTGAGAAATGTACAATTTCCTGACCAGTGGGATGATATCAGGTTGGGTAGGGGCTGGTAGCAGAGAGACCTTAAACGAAGAAATCTCCGCGTCTCTTGAAATGAGGGCCTCAACGAATTCTGCCTTCTTCTTTCTCTCGGATGCCAACTGCTCTTCATAACTGTTCATTTCTTTATTCCAAGTTTGTTCAGCTCTGGAGTGGTTAGCCAATTGCTCTTCTAATGAAGCTTTTGTCTCTGAGCCCTCTTCCAAATTAGTTTTTAGACCTTGAATCTCAAAATTTTTTCCCTGACTTTGTCGATATCAGCTTGTAGGTGCTCCATCTCCTCACCTTTCCTCGCCACCGACCAGACTCTGGCTAGCGTACATTCAAGCCCTCTTCATCTAATTATAGGTTCCGGTCATTACTTCATTTTGATTCTCAAGAATTTTTTAATAAGATCGGGTCAGCTACTTGGGTCTTCTTGTAATTTCACTTTAAAGCTTATTTCCTCTCATTTTCTCGCCGTTAGCTTCTTCGTCATTCGGCCATCCACCTCTAAGGATTTTCCTTTGCCCCCAGAAAGCTCACCCCTCGCCCTGGCTACCTTGGAGCTGTTCCTTATCCTTCTTCTTTAACTGGCGACTAGTTTTTAGGAAGTCGGAAGTGACCACCCGTTGTGTCTCCTCCATGATTTTGACTTTATCTTGTGGCCGGGCTACCTTCATGTCCAGTCCGATAGCATAAATTTCATAGTCCTCTGGTTGCATTTCTCTCTTGGGCTTGTTTATCCTTGGGTACATAGTTGCAAATTTTAATTCTTAGCAGGCCTCGTCATACGAAGCCTGTACTCTTGGCTCGGCGGAGGCATTGTCATCCTTTGCCATGCGTCGCCTCATTCTATTTGCGCGCGCTTCCTTTCCACAATCTATCTATACTATGAATTCAGCTGGTGATGAAACCAGCCCCCCTGCGAAAGGAACACTAGAAGGCAGGGTGTAGGGATAGGTAACTTTCATAGGCGCACACATTTGTTTCTTCTGGAGGGTGACGGTTTGCGGAGAAAAGTGTGGCACGTTCCATAGCTTAGCTTGGCGGTTATCGGCAGGGTTAGACAGTTGCAACGGTTGAACCAGAGATTCGGTCGTAAGGCCCATTAGCAGAGGAAAAAGAGTCGTTGCCTGGGTATCGGCTTGCTGCAACGGGAAGGGATCCGTAAGCATATTGAAAAAAGAGTGGGGGCCAATGGGAGGAATATTTTTGGAAAGCGAGGTGAGGACAGTCTGGGCAGTAGCAGTAGGCGTTAGCATGCTCGGAGGAATAATTATAAATAGTTGGGCTTAGGAATATTGTGCAAATCCAACGGAATAAGCCGGACCAGAAACAGAGGGTGGAGGGATCGGACTAATGGCAGGAGTTGCTGATTGAGCAGGGACGAACGTGAAAGAATGAGATGTAAGAGAGGAAGGAGCGAAATGTACCTGTTGACTGGTCGGCGGTGGTTTCGGATCGCTCGACTCGCCTCGGGCAACTCCATGGCATTTGACTAGGCAAATGCGTCTCCCCTTCGACCGGTTCATGTGAAACTGTCCTGATAATACTTTTCGTGCGTTACCTTTTTGCGGAAGGACACTCACTAACCTTGGCAGTCAGATCCTTCTGCTGGGGCATTAGCCTGACCAGTTTAGTAGCCCATGTGAGTGTAAGCGAGCCCCTTGATATGTTAAAACGCACATTAGTGCCCACATAGGCGGCATGCCCGGAGGCATCACCCTCCTGCGCTGATGTCACCGTTTCTTCCTCCTGCTCCTTAGATCCTTCTGCTTCGCTTCTGTTAGCACTGGAGATCAAGCTGGGATGGCCTTCATCCCACCATCTTTCAAATTCTTGGTCATCCTTTAATTGGTTATAAGGAGCTTTCAACTGTCCTGTTTCCTGGCGGTATCTCTAGAAAGCTTTTATTTTTTCATCGCTCCATTCCTCGTCCACTTTCAACTTGTTATGCATGTTGCGCTCTATCGGAAGGTTGTCCTTGGCCACGACCACTGGAAAGTAGAACTTGTGCCATGGGCCCCTAGTATCCGGCGTAGGGATTTGTGCTAATTCAACCAGATCTTCATCTTTATTGGTTCGATTATTACGCCGCTTCTCCCAGTATGGTCGGGGAACATGTGTAACTTTCATATGCGGCTTAGGTAGGTCATTGAAAGGGTTGTAATCCCACTTATCATTTACTAGTACTAACCCCAGGTGTGCCAGCTTGTCCCCTAGCAGCTCATGCGATCATTTTTTAACAAGCGTTATTGACTTGAAACTCTTCGGGCAAGTGAAGAATCCCTCCCTCTTGACACTTTTGCCGCTACAGAACACGAAATCAATGATGCATACCTGCCGGTAAACCTCCAGCGCGAGCACTCTATTGGTGATGCAAGCTGGGAGCAGGAAAGACCTACCAATAAAGCCCCTTATTCAAAGGATCGTGAAATCCTTGCCCAAGAACCAGTCACAAGCGGGGGTGTAGCCTTGCAGAAATCCAGTCTGCTCAGTGTTAAGCCGGACGATATCACCCTCTCCGATCAAATCATTTAGGACCGGGGCTATGAAATAGTCCGCAAAGGCATAGTAGTCATATGTTGTGGAAAGGTAGGGTGTCCATGTAGACACCGGCTTTCTTTTGTTCTGCTCGTCAAAAATTGATAGTGGGACAAATCGGGCGAAGAAATCCAGATTCTGATGCAGGAACATGTGGACCAGGTAGGAAAGAAATCTAAATTTCTTCTCTGCCTGATAATTCTCTATTTGCTGTATCATTTCTTTGACCATGAACTGAACGAAATCATACCAGAAAAGTTCACGCTGCTTGCAAAATTGTATTGCAGGGCCCAGCTGAAAGGCCTCGATCTTCTCATCGGAATCTCGGCCGCAAACAAATGTCAGCATGGATATGGGTTCTTGGAGGTCATCGCAGAATGAACCATGCGATAGTGGGATACTCGGAGTCTTAGTAGACGCAACACCCTTCTTATTAGTCTCTTCTAACAGGAAATCGGAGCCGGTTTTCATCATTTCCATATCTTTTCCCCTTTGCTTGGGCGGAAATGCTCGATATTCTCCTTTCTTCTGCTGGGATCAGGAATACATAACATATGCCAGATGGCTTCCAGGCCGATATGAACCCTTAAATTGCGACCTTCAATGCAGCGGGTCTCTGGATTATAGCGTTGAACAGCTGCGTCGACCACCTCCGGGCAATAATGCACCAATGGGACCATGTATTGTGGAAGACCACTAAACCAGACTCTACTTGTCGTGGCTTGGTCCACCCCTAGCGCTGACAACCTTGCGCAAGCCGCCTCTCTAAGAGATTTAGGGTTCTTGGCAAGTTTTGGATTGTAGATATTAGCCCACTTTTCTCTAACATTTTTCAGGTTATTCCACTCTTTGGGCCTCTCCAGCTCCTCTGTGTTGGCTCTTTTCACCCTCTTGGGTATACCAGGAGTGGCATATGCTACATCCTCGTATACGTAAACCTCGGCCAAAGAACGAATAGCCGAATACAGTTCCTGGCTAATCCCTTCTTGCATTGGCTGAGCTGAAGATTCTGACATTTTTTCTTTGCGGCAGAACTTGTAAGCTCTCCGGCCTTTGAATACGCTTGCACTGGATAACAGACAGAAAACACTTCGCGTCCTCCTTAGCGTTTGGAAAAAGACTTAGAAACATTAAGCATTTTCATGCAATAATAGCAACTTTCCTCAAGGTGGTAGGCGAGCGCGAGCCCCTTGCATTAAATTCAGCATCTACCATTAACTCCACAACTCGTGCAAGATGAGCTGATTGCTTTTTCGAGGTGGTCGGATTTCATCATTGCTTTCAAGAGATCGTGTGATACGCCCTGATCTCCTTGGAAATTGAGCTTGCAACTGACCTTCTCACCTTGTGCTAGCATGTACCGGTAATTAATATCCTGGCCGAAATGATTATGCCAAGCAAACGATCACCGCCTTAGAAAGATACGAATATCGCCTCGGGTTCTGGGATGTGCGTGAGATTTGACACCATAGTGTACGGCCATACGTCCCTTCATCAACAAGTGCCACCTTTTTAAAGCTCAATTAATTAACTTGATTTAATTAAGCATGCCTTGAGCTGTGCTATCATGCATGTACTAGCCCAAAACGTGAACAAACGCAGACTCGGCCATCGAGATTGCGGCCAATATACATCACGTTGCTTATAGGCAGATTGGCATACGTCTTGTCAATTTTCTATAAATAGGCCAATAGATAGCGAACATACACACTTTGTGTTTAAGAAGTGATAGGCCAGCAGAATACTGCTTAAGCAAGTCTTTTCATAGGTTAGGCGGTGAGCAGATTTTGGCATTACTCAGCAGATTTAGGAATAGTGTTAGGAGAGATGGATACCCTTATTCGCCTAACCTCCTTCAAATAGCAGATGACGTTTGTAGGTGAGATCTCCACTAGAAGGCTCAAGAGAATGATGAAGAACAAGCACTCGCTAGTTCTAGTAGCCATTAAGTGGGTTTTGGGAAAAGACTGTGTTGAATATGAAGATAAGTATCGGGTGAACACCGACATGTGCTCACACTTTGTAGCGTCCATGCTGGACATATGTGTCCCTCGGCCGCTTGTCTTGAAGCTGGTCAAAGAAATCTTCCTGAAGAAGTACCTGAATGGGCTCGGCGAGGTTGTTACACACGCTGTGTATGGGATAGGCCTGCCAACAGCTAGTGACCTGCGTCACTTTATCGAAGAAGAAGCTGTCGTCGTTTGACTGCCATTCCTAAGCGGATTCCGCCTGCACACCCGTGGCCAGCACTAGCAAAGGGTTACCCAAGCCCTTCACTTCTTGTTCAAGAGCTACAACGTGATACCCTTCTACGATGTAGAATGGTACACTGACTTCAGGAACCTGGTGTATCCACCACCGACGACAGCTGTGCTGAATGATGCTGCCAGTGCCGCTGAGGAGCCTGTTGACGAGGAAGAAGCCGACGCTACCTTAAATGCGTCGGTTGCTACCAGCCATTCCTGCGGATAGATGATCCCCTTCCCTTGGTCCTTGTTGATGTAACCCACCTGCTCCATATAAGCCTGATAAAAGGCCATCATATATATATGCTCTAATACTTGTAAATTTTGAAAATGGGCATCCATGCCATTTTGTAAACTAGGAACATGTATATAAATATATACTTCTCTTTTTTTTAAAGTGAAATCTATGCTCCTGTTTGCTTCTATGTGCAATTTTTCTAGGTTTGCCAATCTTGTATGTTTTGTCTCTATTTACGAGCATACTTTTGCATTTTCAGAAACTCCGGTGTTTTACCCATTAATGATGATAAGCGAATGCGTAGCAAGTCAATTGATTTAGCAAAAGGATAGGCCAAAAATAGGAAAGAATAAAAAAACGTTATTTACAACTATACAGGGTAGGGCTTGATGCTTAATGGAACAATTTAAGGTGAATCCCATTAATCGAGATTCTTAGAGGCTCTTGTTCCATATTTTTCAGCTCAAAGGCATTGTATTGCATGCACCGAATGATTTTGAAGGGTCCCTCCCAAAGGCTATCAAACTTACTGTGCTGACCTGGCTTCGCAGCCCTGCTGTCGTATTTTAGCACTAAGTCTCCACTTTTTAGGCCTTGGTCGGAAGCCTTTTTGTCAAACCACCGTTTGACCACCTGTTGATGGCCTGTCATTGCCTTTAGGGAATTTTTCCTTTTTTCTTGCACTTCCAATAGTTTGGCAAGCCAAACCTCCATGGCATCATTTTGTTCTATCTCGAGAGATTTAAACAACTGTATCGCTGGGATCTCCATAGAGATAGGCAACAGTGCCTCTTTCCCATATACTAGCTCATAGGGCGAAGTCTTGAGGACTTGTTTAGGAGTTATGCGGTTGGCCCAGAGTGCTTTTCGGAGATTTTTATGCCATTCCCTTTGGTGTTCTAAGCCAACCTTTTTGAGGAGTCGGACTAAACTTTTATTTGTTGACTCGGTTAGGCCATTTCCCTATGGATAGTAGTTTGATGATGTTTTAAGGAATATGCCAATTTTTTAATGCAAAGTGACATACTTTTGTGCCTACAAATGCTCTAGCATTGTCCGAAATGATTGTCTTTGGAGGGCCGAACCTTGTCACCAGAGCCTCGAGGAAGTCTACAATCTCTGCTTCCGTCGCCTCCTTAAGGGGAACAGCCTCCGCCCACCTTGTGAAGTAGTCTGTAGCTGTTAAAATCCATTTATGTCCAGAGCTAGAAACTGGGTTGATCATCCCGATAAAGTCCATGCCCCATTGGCGTGAAATGGTTCATCCAACACGATAGGTTTGAGGGGCACGCTGAATTCTTCCTTCGCCGGAGAATAACCGGAGCATTTTTACAAGTCTTACGCAGAGTAGGAATCATTGAAAAGCCGTAGGCTGAATGACCAAACAGTAGGAGTCTCTGATGGTGGTAGTTTGCCGAGAAATGTCCACCTTCGTCGCTATTGTGAAATGCGTCGAGGATCCTCCGCGCTTCCCCTGAAGTAACGCATCGTAGGAGCACACCATTGAAATTCCTTTTAAAAAGAACTCCTTCTATCAGCGTGTATCCGCAATTCTGAAGCCGGTAATACCATCTTTTTTGGGATGAGAGGCCTGGCGGATACCTTCTGGTTCGCATGAAGTTTGTTCTAACTTTCAGCCAATCATCCTCCGATCCTGATCCATTTATCAGGACAAGCTTTGGCTGTTCCTCTTTAGCAGGCATCTCCTCGTCCTGTGCCATATACTCACACAGTCCTCTACCTTTAATAGTCCTGGTAGGCCTGACCTCGATGTCATATTCCAGGATCTTGGTGATCCAATTAGCCCTTTTCTCTGTGATCTCTCCCTCCATGATGTATTCCCGCACACTAGAATGTGCGACATATACCAGGACTTTGTTAGAGGAAATTAGATGGCAGAACTTTTTAAGTCCCTTTACTATTGCGAAAGCCTGTCTTTCAATGAAGTTATAATTCGCCTCATATTCCTTTAAGGTTCGGGAATAGAACGCAACTGGATGCTCTCCCTTTCCTTCTCTATCCTTTTGAGTCAGAACAGTAGCGATACTGGACTTGCTACTGAAGGCATACATTATAAAATCTTTATATTGATTTGGATTAATTAACACTGGGGCTAAGGAGATTGCTTCCTTGACCTTTTCAAATGCCTCCCGAGCCTCCGTTGTCCACTTGAAAATTTGATCCTTTTTCAACATTAGGGTGATCGGCCTAATTATTCCCACAAAATCGGAAATAAATTTACTGACGAAATTTACTTTGCCCAGAAAAGACTGGACACCTTTCTTATTTACCGGGAGAGGAAGCTCTTTTATAGCCCTTACTCGTTCGGGGTCAATCGAAATACCTTCCTTAGACACAACATGTCCTAACAGCTTACCCTGAGGTACTCCGAACACACATTTCCTCAGATTTAAGGAAATATCGAACTCCTGGCACTTTTGAAAAACCAACTCCAAATGATTGAAATGATCATCTTTAGATTTAGAGAACACAGTAAGATCATCCAAATAGATTAGGATAATCTTATTGATTAGTTCACTAAATGCGACGTCCATAGCTCTCTGGAAAGTTGCCCCTACATTAAATAAACCAAAAGACATTTTAGCATATACAAATGTCCCCCACTTGGTGGTGAATGTAGTCTTGTGCTGATCTTCCTCTTTTACTCGAATCTGGTTATAGCCAGAGAAGCCATCTAGTAGAGAGAACATTTCCGATCCCGCGACAGTGTGGAGGATCAACTCCATAGAAGGCAATGGATAGTGGTCCTTCAGAGATGCTCTATTTAGGTCTCAGAAATCCACACATAAGCGGATATCACCATTCTTCTTTTGGACTGGTACCAGATTTGATACCCAAGTACTATGTTTAATTGGGAAGACAATACGTGACTCAATGAGCTTGGTTAGCTCTTGTGCCATCAAGGCTTCAATTTTAGGTTTGATCGGCCGCTGTTTCTGTCGGATTGGTTTCGCACCTTCCGTTAGCTCAATAGTATGTTGAATGATGCCAGGATCATAACCTTCCAGATCATCGTAGGACCAGGCCACTACTCTATATTTCCCACAGAAACTGATAAGCCTTTCTCTATCTTGCTGTGAGACATCTTTTCTGACCCGAAGGTTCTTGTCATCGGAAACCCGAAGGTTTTCATAATCACCTTTTTCCGCCAGGAATTTCCGCTTATCATTTTGGACGTCACTACAATCAAAAAATTTTTCGAGAGTAACCAATCCTTTCGGAAGCTTATTTGACTTTAGCTGCATAATTTGTCCTTTGTAGGCCTCGGCGATCTTTGGTTGGAGTTGATCAACAAATTCCCCTAAGTGTTGAATAAACGAGGCGATGTGTTCGTCGCTCTCAAAGACTTGCCAACTTTGGTCATTGTCGGGTATTGCTGGTCTAACAAGCACTCGCACTGAGTATTTGTTCCCAAGCAAGTCAGAGACAGGATCAAACTGAGCACCGATTACCGCCATGCGATCTGCATTGCCATTCTGTGCTCGGGGAATGGTCAGGATGTTGAAAGCTTCAAAACTTTCCACAAGGTCCTAGACTCGATGTCGATAGGATCTCATGCAGATATTCTTTGCTGCTGAGATCCCTCGGACATGATTAACTACCAGTTCTGAATCTCCGAACACAATCAATTGCTTGATACCCATTCGTTCCGCTAGGCTTAGGCCTTGGACTAACCCCTCATATTCAACCTCGTTATTTGAACAGGTGAATTGGAATCAGAAAGACCTCAGCAACTTTTCATTCTGTGGGGATATTAGACATATCCCTGCTCCAGCTCCAACTTTACTCCTTGATCTGTCAAAATACAATGTCCACAGCTCACTTGCTTGGTCATCATCGGGTTCTTTGACAACCTTTGGAAGAACTTGGTCTTCATCATAAATCACATATGTGCCTAATCTGGTAGCATGATAATTTCTGAAAGGATCATTGTTTATATGTTCACTCAATAGAGCATCTTCCTTATCACTTCGGTCTCCGTTCACCTTCTCCTCCTCTAGCAGTTCAACATTGTACATGTCCTGCTTGGTGATGGAGGTATGTGCAGCTTCAAAGTTAATCAGGGCCTCATTCACCACATGTTCAGAATGCAAAACCTCCAACTCTATCTTCATCTTCGCGCCATGTTTGGTCCTAAGTATTAGATGTGACCAATCTAAAGACAAATAGCCGCCCACCTTCGAAGTAAACTCTCGAGAAAGGTAAAGACCAAACATTGGTGGAACATCTATGATCACTGTATCTTGTGGGACCGTGGTACTTGGGCAGGCAAATAGAGTTAGCGGAAGTGCTTTGATGACACCCACAGTATCAACCTTATTTCCATCTAGCTGCATCACCCCTTTCTTCATAGGTTCGTAGCTGAGTCCCAAGGCTTCGGCTATCAGTTTTGGCATAACCGTTGTACTAGCGGCAGAATCAATCATAGCGTTGTGTAATAGTTTCTCCCCTATAATGAGGGTCAAGAAGGGTTGAGGTTTTGGCCTACCTCCGTCATGTGTATGGGATTCCTTTTCTTTGCTTGCGAGAACCTTAGCCGGTGACATTTGATAAACCGCCTCGGTACTGGCCGAAGGCTCGGTTAGCGCTGGGTCCATCTGTTGCTGAAGCGCCTTTTGGAGTATGGTTTTCTGTTTTGGGATAGCTAGAATGTCCCATAAAGACACATTAGCAGATGATTTCTTTAATTACTCTACCACATTAAAAGGTGAGGAGCTCAGAGATTTCTACTCCTTTACTTTTGTTATAATAATTTCCTTCCGCGGTTGAGAAGGCAAAGAGACGGTCGGATTGCCAGGAATTTGATCTGAAACATCTTTGCATTGCGGGTTGTCCGAAAGTGAAACAATGGACTCGCCGGTGAATCTTCTCTTGGAGCGTGTGTTATAGTCGGAATGTACCCGTGGCGTTTTGGCTGTGGACGTGTCATTTGCAAACACCATTTCCTCGTCTTCCATCCATGAGAAGAGCGCATGATCAGGAACAATATCGGACTCTTGCTCTAGGGACATTCCTTGTATTTGCGCGGTAAGGACCGCATTCTCCATTGTTGGGGCATATATGTACTCTTCGTTCTCTGTCGCAATACCTTGACTACGTT
The DNA here is from genome assembly GCA_007258455.2 of Sequoia sempervirens. Lineage (NCBI taxonomy): Eukaryota > Viridiplantae > Streptophyta > Pinopsida > Cupressales > Cupressaceae > Sequoia > Sequoia sempervirens. The sequence goes on along the minus strand of VDFB02053337.1, from coordinate 4,076 downwards.
GCTCTGCTATCCTTTGTTGTAAGTTGCCACGCGGATAATTTCGGGGCATATGCACATCATTGCAAGGGAAGCACCATGGATTGATGTCATCAATAAGATTGTTTTACCCCGCGGTTAATTCTCTGCTAGGGCTCGGCGACGCACCTGCCAGCGGTGTAGGCACCAGAACTATTTGGTTTGTAGCCACTGCCAGTGAATTAGTGTGATGTGCATTCTGATATTGATTTTGCTAATAGGTAGGTCACCCACCTTGATAGTTCTGATATGCAGGCTATGGAGGCATTGCTTGGTTCCACTTGAGAGTTGTTATATCGTTAGCCATAGTCCGCAACATCTCCTTGAGGTCGCCCATCTCATTCTTGGGAGCACCCGATGTAGAGGACAAGTTTTCAGGAGCGGCTGCATATGAGTACGCTGACTGGGGAGTCGCTGGCGCATTGGTCGACATAACCTCTTGTGTTGCATTTGATATCTCAGGAAATATCAACACAATAGGTCAAGGAGGCAATTTCCCACAGTCTATCAAGTGATTCTCTGCTTTGATAGCGGTAGTATATGCATCTGGTAAAGTGGCTCCTCCCAAAGATTTGATCATCATAGAAATGTCGGGATTGATGGACTTTAGATAAAACATTAACGCCAATTCTGGAGTCGGGCGAATGCTCACAGGAATCCTCCGCCAACTTGAGTGAAACCAGGCATTGAAGTTCGTCAGAGCCTCCTGGGGTGCTTGTTTGATGACGGATAACTGATAATATAGCGAAGAACGATCTCCGTCATTTGAAAACCTTTCATAGAATGGATCTCCGAGGTCATCCCAAGTGCGAATGGTATTAGGAGTCAGTGTTCGGTACCAATCCAGAGCTTTGCCTTTGAAGGACGCAGCAAGGAGCCTCAGGGCTACATTCTGCGCTATGATACCATGTACCAGACATACATCCACTACGTCCTGCAAATGCTCTACTGGCATTTTTGTGTTATCTCCGGTGAATTTAGGAAGAGCTTTTAGGGCCAAAACCAGAATAGTGCCCCAAACAGCAGGCGCTACCGGAGCTACCAGCGGGCTTCCAGCATCCCATGCTACATAATTTTTGTTCGCGACCGGCAACATGGTGAGAGGAAAGGGTAGTGGGAATGGAACGGTTACTAACTAATTTGCGGCCTGGACTGTCCCTAATGGAGGCACTAGTAAACTTGGGTTATTTGCAGTTTGGGATCTAGTTACAGGCCGATGGCTCATACACCCTTTTAGAAGACGATTTCATTAGTTTGGGTCCCACCGGGCGTGCCAGAAAAAAGGTACAAACTGTTGACGCCAAAATTTGACGAGATAACAGTGCCTTATGGGAAACTCAGTTCAAGGGGGAGCCCTTTGCACCAAACTGAGTGACCTCCGGATTTTAAAGAAGCCGGCTTCTTCTATAATGGTTTTTTGGAAAGGGAAAAGGAAGCAGATATAATGAAACAAATATTAATCTAAAGCGATGCGCCAAAGCTTACTGATAGGCACGATAAATCCTAGACTTAAGGGCCTGAATGTTATAGTTATGTTCCAAAACATCGGAAAACTTAAAGCTATAGCATAAACAATTCATTTAATTGACATAAAATAGTATCGCATACATTCTTACTGCTAAGAAAAGTCATTAAGACATGATTTAGACCAGCAAGTTTGCATTCAATATATAGAAGTCTCCTCAAATGAAATGCTTAAGACAATAAGAAGCACAGTTTACAGTTTAATCAAAACATGAAAAATAGAAAGGCCAAACAATAGGCACAGTCTGAAAGTTTCCTGCGAATAAACATGCAACAGAGGCCTGGAGTCTCTTGCTAAAAACTAGTATTCTTTCTAAAAATCTTGGACCTTTTCTCCCTCGACAGAGAGAGTATATATAGCCGGGGAGCAAAATCCCACCGCTTGGAGAGTTGTAACAGAAAGATCCCACAATCTCCCGTAATGATGCCCAAATAAGAATATTCCCAATGCCGTTATGAGAGCAACCAGTCAGAGCACATCATCTAGTTGATCAGTTACAGGTGTGCCCTTTGTAATAATAGCAGTAGTCCCAACCAGGCTTCGAAGTGACAAGTGCCGCCTACCGCTTCAGAGAACTATGACGAGCAGCACTCAATAACACTATCCTGCTCGGCCATCCCATAGCTTGCTTGATAATCGATGTAAGGCCCGTGGCAACAAATCGCGCCCCGAATGAAAACTCCTCCTCTATCGACCGAGAGCTTGTGGAGAAGTGACACGTGTTCAAGGGGCTGAGGTCACTTTAAAAATGGGGGAAGGCCGTATGAACCGGGTGGCAAAAGACGCGTGGCTGCGTTTCACAACCCGTGGTGCTCTCATCCCTGCTGCTGTTTTAAAAGCTACGAACTACTGACACGTGGGTGAAGGTAGGTCCCGCCAGGAAATAAGGAAGGCCTATAGAAATTTTTTGCAGCCTGTAGCAGCATAATCTATCCCTGCTAGGAAAGTTTGCGATACGCCGCCACGTACCAAGATGTGGGCCCCTCGATCTTCTTAGGAGTACCAGACCTTTATGGAAGGCTTAGCAACCCGAAGGAAACACGAAGCAACAGAAAATGAAAAACCCCGTAGGTGAGACACGTGGGCGCCCAACGCAGAATTTTTAGGAGCTGAAAGGGGGGCCGCCAGCCGAAGTTGCGAAGCGAGGAATGTGCAGAGGGAAAGATCAAAACTTGCAGGGAAGCCGAAGAAACGCGGAGACACATAGGCCAGCGCACGGATATGGACCAAAAGGAACCCGAACGGAGCTGCTCGAATCATTATTTCAACAGAGACATTATTTATTGTCGAAGGAATTTGTTCTATATACTGATCATCAGGCCTTGCAGTACCTAAATAGTCAAGGAAAATTAAATCAGAGGCATATGAAATGGGTAGAGTTTTTGTAGAGTTATACCTTTGTTTTGAAACATAGGAGTGGGAAGTCAAATAGGGTTGCAGATGCCTTAAGTAGGAGGCATACATTGATGACAAAGATGAAAATTGAAGTGGTTGGTTTCAATGAACTTAAGACATCAGATGCGTAAGATCCCTCGATTTTGTAGAGGCTTGAAAGCCGGGCAAGGAACCCAAGCATGCTGGACTGTGACAAGGTGGTCGATTTCATAATCCAGATGGCATGTTCTTTCAGAGAAGTCAATCAGGTATCCCGAGGAGCTCTGAGAGAGAACCCGATAAAGGAGAGAAGCTTGATAAGGCGAAATGGCGTGACATTTTGGTCAGGATAAGACCATTGCCATTATCGATGAGCATTATTATTGGCCTCAGTTGTCACATGATGTGAAGAAGTTTGTACAAAGCTACAGGGTATGTTAGATGGCTAAAGGAGTGAGCCAGAATACAGGCTTATATCAGCCCTTACCTGTACCAGAGAGGCCATGGGAGGATATAAGTATGGACTTTGTTCTTGGTTTGCCAAGGACACAACGAGGGAATGATTTAGTCTTTGTGGTGGCTGATAGGTTTTCAAAGATGGCACATTTCATCCTGGGCAGTCGAAGACCTGTGATGCAAATTCACATTGCCGACTTGTTCTTCAAAGAGGCGGTGAGGCTACATGGTCTGCCAAAGAGTATTGTTTCAGATCGTGACACCAAATTTGTGGGGTACTTTTGGAGGACTTTGTGGAAGACACTGAAAACAGAGTTGAAGTTCTGTTCTGCACACCATCCACAAATAGATGGGTAGACAGATGTTGTTAACAAGAGTCTAGGTAACCTACTGAGATGCTTAGTAGGAGATAAACCCAAGGGATGGGACTTGATCTTACCCCAGGCAGAATTTTCTTACAACAATTTTGTCAATAGAAGCACTGGTAGATCACCATTCCAGATTGTGTATGGAGGTATCCCTAGAACAGCTCCAGAATTGAGGAAGATGGACCAAGAGAAAAAAATAAGTGCTGAAGCCGAAGATTTTGCAGAACACATCAAGGATATACATGAGAAGGTAAGAGAACATATTAACAAGATGAATATGTAGTATAAGGAGTTTCAAATTGGTGATGAAGTGATGGTCCACTTGAGGAAAGAAAGGT
>VDFB02053336.1:0-19737 GCA_007258455.2 Sequoia sempervirens | reverse complement strand
AGTACAATATAAAGCGGAACCATACTTACAGGATCAGGATTTGAAGGACAGGCGGCCATGCCCTCAGAGCCAAACTTTATGGAGAGACCAATAGGGGTTGGCAAGAAATCAATATTGGGGGCCTTTGCGCACCCATCCACAAATCCCACTTCCATAGATAGTTCTACGAGCTTATTTGCAATGACACAATGTTGCAATTTGAGTTAACTTATTGATTACTCTATTTCACAATTTAAAAAAAAAATCAGTGTACTATAGCATCCAAATGCTAATTGGTACACAACTTAGAAATATCAATTTATAACCATTCCACTTTTAATATTGTTTAAAGAAGGAGAGATACAATAAGAACAATAGAAATCCACTTTAAATAGTATGCAAACACCAAGGGATACATCAAGAACAATAAAAATCATAAATTAAAATGCATATACCCTCATATGTATCTTTGTATCTTTTAGGATGGTTATATGGGTGTGCATGCAGGATTTTATTTCTTCTATGAGCCAAGGAAAGAAATTATTACAACACTATAATTTTAAAGCAACACCGTTATGGCTCTTTTGAAAATGTAAATTAATCAATATATTTTCTTACCTTTATAAGAAAAGAAAAAACAACCATTACAAAATAATCAAACATATGTTACAATGCTTCAGTCTTTTCCTAATAGTTATTTTACAATTTTCCTATCTATCTATAATATTTAATGGAAAACAATGGAGCTTCAATGTAGAATATATGCATGTATATATGTGTACAAATAATTAAGTACATATATGCATTGAAGTTTCCCTTTATGAACACATTTACAAACACACACATATAAACATATATATGTATCCATATGTACATATGTATATATGTGTCTATATACACAAGACTATATCTAAATAATTGGGTATAGTATATTTTTTAATCACCATTTAACTCTTGAGCTTGGAATTTATGAAGACAAGAACATCCAAATAATTTTTCCCCTCAATTAACCAATTGGGAAGGCTATAAATTAAAAAAAAATTGGTTTCTTAAATACCATATTGTCTACTCCAAAGTTTGGAATTAGTATAGGAAGAAAAAGGGTTGAATTTGAAACCTTCTCAACTAGTCAGCTGAGGGAAAATTCAGTTTGGATGCTTACTTGCATTTTGGGTACCTTATGTATCTTTTTATGTAAAAAAAATCTTTCCAATTTATTTGAACTTATAGGAAGAAAACAAATTTTGAAACATATTGATAAAAGATTCAACCTATATCCTTTATAGGAAAATATCGAAGAAAAATAAAGAATTGTATAATAGGTATCAGAGACATCCTTTATTGGTTTCTCAATTGAAAATTCAAGCAACATTATTTTCCACTAAATATTATAAACAAAATCGACAAATTGCAAAACATTTATTAAAAGAAAAGCTAAAAATCATAGCCAGATCATAGATGAGTTGGAACCCACACTAAACATTGTCATAGAAGGCAAGCAGGCTATGCAAAACTTGGTTTTTCAATTCAAATTTGAAGCTACAATTTTTTGTACGAAACCCATATTCAATAGACCTCATAAATCCAATCAACACCAATAATCTACACAACCTCCTTACAATGGCACAGGCTTAATAAAAAATTCAAGCTACATCAATTGGCAATAATTTTTGTAGTCAAATAGAGAATTTGCAAAAGAGCTATTGCATAACAAATCCTCCTGCTAGCCAAACCAATGGGGAGCTTGCTTGAAAGTTCAAATAGATGAATTGAACAAATAAAAGAGATATTAGAAATAATAACACTTACTAGCTGCCAAACTAATTTTATATCCATTATGTTCATAACCTAAAAAATTTCCTATGTTAATGCATCCACCAACACAGATGCAAACAGATAACCAAAACAATAAATGTAGGCAATAAAAAATACTAACCATAAGCATATTTATTGAGCAAACAAACAAGTTTCCACTATAGTTCCCCCTATGGTAATGGGGAGAAGGTGAAAAATGCACAAGGATAAACCTAGACACATCGTCAATAAGTGCCTATTAGAAAATATGCACATTATGTGATTGCTCCAATTTGTGGATGGGTTGATGTATTATACGTATGTATATATACATGTATCTATATATATATATATATATGAATGTGTATAGATATCTAGATATATGAATAAATATATGTATATATGTTTTAATAATAGCTCTATTATAATTCCCCCATTTCTATATAATACAAAATGGCACATAATGTGACTCCTTTTATACAGAGACATAGCAAGAAGACATTAACAATAAATTAACTATTTATGCAAAACACCCATGTATAAAAGAGTATCCCAACAACAACTTCAAATAAAATAGCTTATAAGCTAATGAATGTTTATACATTTGTTTATTTATGTATATATGGATACACACATGTATGTATGTTTCACTACTAGTTCAATTACAATTTCCTTGTTTCTCTATATAACTAAATTCTAGATAATGCAGCTGCTCTTATACAATTACAACTATTTGTTAGCAGACTACAAAGAAGAGGCCCACTATATTCAAATGAAAAGCATGCAAACTCAATGATAAAACTATTCAACTACGAAATCAGTAAGATGTTTTGCATGGGTAGTTTACATAAATGATTAATTTATTGTTTATCTCTTTCATTATCTCCCATATTGATTAAATTGCATTGTTGAAAGAGCAATTTCCAACAGATAAAAGAGCTAAAAACAAACTCTATACTATGCACTACATTTGTCATTGTTGGCTTTAGTTAGATTGCTACACAACATATTGGAAGAAGACAAGCAGTCTATGTAATAGCTATTACAGCTATTAGGATGAGACTCATGAATCAGATGTATGTCATTCTCCAATGTTTTCCTTATAATTTTCTTGCAATTTTCCTATTTCTCTATAATATTTAACCCAACCAATGCAGCTTGAGTTTACAACATATTCATGCATATATGTATGTATTTGTGTACATATATGTATAACATATACATACCTATTACCTTAAGAGAAATTGTACTTAAATGTTGGCCTATTGTTTTGTTTGTCTATGTGTATACCCATTTCATAGATTAATAAGAGATTATTGTTCTATATGGATGTAGGAACTGCATTGAAATCTTCCTTCTTCCATTTAAAAATATGGCCAGGGATAGTTATTTGTACGCTATTGGTTTATTTTTTGATTGTCTGTCTATATCTTTCATGTTCTAGCCATTACAATGGCAAGAATTATACTTATTTGTGTGTAGGCTTTAGCATTGTATGAAAGCATTAACAAATTGGAGATAAAATTACTTGGGTAGTTGTTTAGTATTATTCTAGTAGGTCCTTTACAATTTGTCTATTTACAGTGATGTCACTCAAATTTTCAATGAAGCTTGTGCATTTTTGGAAAACATAATTCTACTAATTTATACACACAGAACCACACATATAATCTATGTGAAACTAAAGGGAATTGTTGGGATTATGTTCAAAGCAGTTGGTTTTATAGATCTAATAAACTCCTCTCATGCAAAGAATAAAAAAATAGTTATCCCATAGAAGAATAAGAATACCTCACCTAGTTGTGCATACACAACACTAAATATTGAAATAACATTTTCATCATATGTGTATATCTTTGGCAGTGCAACCATTATCATCAGAGGAATTGTAGCTATCTATATGTAGGGTTTAGGGCTGTATGAAACCATTGACATATATATATATATATATATATATATATATATATATATATATATATATATATACCTATATATATATATATATATATATATATATATATATATATATATAGATACATACATACATATATATATATACATACATACATACATACGTATATATACAAAATCATTGAGGTTATGTTGAAAGCTATTGGTTTTGCAGATCTTATAAACTATTCTCATGCAAAAAGGAAAAAAAATAGTTATCCCATAGAAGAATAAGAATAGTTCATAGCAATTTTTTTTATAGATCTTATAAACTCTTCTCATGCAAAGAATAAAAATATACTTATCCCATAGAAGAATAAGAATACCTCACTTGGTTCTACATACACAATACTAAATATTGAAACAACCTACAAAGTCTAGGGTTGGATGAAACCATTGACACACACACACACACATATGATATGCATACATACATACATACATACATACATACATATATATATACATATGCATACATACATACATATATATCTATGCATACATACATGGGTATGTGTAGGATCATGATGGGTGAAAAAGTGGCAATATGATGGGTTTATGTGGTTGACGACTTTTTTCTTACCCAAAATTGATGAAATGAAAATGGTTTTTAAAGGAGATTCTCAACTTTCCACCAATATAAATTATGCTTTACTTTGAATTTAATAAGTAATTATTATTCATTTTCTATTAGAATTATGACTAAGAATTTCCTAATTGATCTAAGGTTGATTGAAAAAATCTATAGCTTTCAAATGGTGTTACATTTTTTTTTTGAATCAAAACATGTGTCACATTCTATGCTTCATATACTATAAGATTAAAAAAGAAAAAATAGATTTCATGAAGTTTGACCCGTTAAGGTGGTTAGACATATGAGTTTTATATTTTTAAAGGTGTAATAAAAAATCATAATTAATTATTTACTTGAAAAATTATAAAAAAATATGCATCACATCCAGACATGAGTCCTCTACTTATATATAAAATCTTATAAAAAAATATTATCATTTTATTAGGTTAAGGTGGTCAGACAGACACCTACTTCGTATTTTTTCCCTGAAATTTAAGTACTCTTGCATTGAAATTTCAAATTTTCACCAAATACATTTTATTTATTTTTAAATAAGCCTAGTAGTTTAGAAACTACATTCAATTTTCTATAGATTCTATTCTTACATATTTTTGAAATGATATAGATAACTTATTCAAATTTTTACGTCAAGTTGCCTAACTCTGATTTTTCTAATTTTTTTGCCACTTAAGGACCTTTTTTTTCCATGATGATTCTGCACACACACACACACACACACACACACACACACATGTATATATACATATGTAGAAACATATATATATTCTCTCCATCTTTCCTACCATACACATGTGGTTTTCATTTTCAAGAAAGCTTGTGGGCTTATATTCTTTTATACATGGTTGTTTTGTGTAAATAATTAATTTAATGTTAATTTCTTCTTGCTATATGTCTCTATATAAAAAGAGTTGCATTATCTTCCATTTCATATTACACAGAAATGGGGCAATTGTAACAGAGCTATTAGTAAAACATACATACATATATTTATCCATATATACATATCATATATATATATATACATCTATATACATGAATATATATATGCATACAATACATCAACCCATCCATAAATTCAATTTTTCGGCTCTGCTTATTGTTCCTTTAGGTAGTAGGTTTCGAGGGTTTTAACATTGGTGCACACTACAAAATACAATGGTGTTGGGATGTTCATCAGGTTTACATACATTACTTGTCTTGTGTGAATATGTATCGAGTATTATAGAGAAATAGGGAAATTGCTAAAGAACCAGTACTAAAACATATACACATGTCTTTATGATGAAGTTGTATTGTCAAGAGAGTCATTGTGGTGTTGGTTTGATAGCAGGCTATAACTAAATACACACACACACATATATATACATCTATATATATGCATATATATACAAATATATATATATGCATATATATACAAATATATATATATATATGCATATATATATATATGTGTATGTGTATGTGTGTGTATGCATACATACATATATACATCTATATATACATACATATGCATACATACATACATATATACATACATACATAGATACATATATATGTATATATGCATACATACATATATATACATATGTAGACACATAAAAATGAACTAGGCCTACAAGCTATATTTTCCTATTCTTTTTTTACTAACATAATTTAAGACACTTTAATTATGTCCTTGGTCTACTTTTGTCTATTAATTAAATAATTCATAATTATTTAATTAATTCATGTCTCTTTATTCCTCTTGATTATTAAATAGATAAATTTTATTTATTTATTTAATACGTCACTAATTGATTAAGATCTTCTTATAATTAAATAAATTTCTTAATTTATTTTATTATTTTTGTTCATTATGTGTTCCTGATTATTAAATAAATAAATAAATGATATGTCACTAATTTTGAAAGTCTTCGAGCATAATTAAATAGATTCTTTTTAATTTATTTAATTATTGACTACTCTCTCTAATTAAATAATATTTTTAAATTGTTTAATTGTCTCATTTGATATTTCCCTCCTTTTAGTAAATAATTTGAATTAATTATTTACTGTCATGTGGTGCCTTATTTTTGAATTAAATTTATTTTTTCTCTTCTCTCAAAAATCAAATTAATTGCTATTATTATTTGATCTTCCAACCACCTCTTTTTCTGTGCGAGTCTTATCTCTTGTCACATGCATTGTCCACCCTTGATTTCATTTTCTAAAAATCAATCTTGTCCATTCATTTTAAAATTTTCCTAATATTTCCCTAACCCTAATTGTGGGTTGTCAAACTGAATCTTTCCCATTGATTCTAGGGCACTTTTCAACTTTTAATCTTGGCCATTCACTCAAAATTGTATTTTCTATAAAATGGCAATTTGGTCTCATTTTGTCATCTCATGCAATCTTTTTTTAGGCAATATCATGTCATCTTGCAATCTTGTCAATATTTTCATCTTGTCATAGGCATACTAACATTTCAATTGGCATATTTTAGACATAGTTTTATGCTCACTAGTTGTGTATTAGCATAGTAGTTGCATATTGTCATCTCAAATCCTTCAACATTTGTTTAGGGCTTATCATTGTCATTAGTTTTCTCATCATAAATCTGAGGGCAACATCATATTTGTAACAAGTTGAGAAAGTGTAATGGAGGTCAACCATGGAGATTGAGGACATTTGGTGAGATCTTTCATTTTATTTTCATGTTTCTCCTTTGCACTTCATTATTACTTTGGGTTTTTATGTTCATGCATTAGATTTTCTAACCTAACAAATACACACTGTAGAACCCAAACAATAGACCAGAGTGAACAAATAACAACCTAACCATATATTTTGCAGAATCATCTATGCAAGCATCTATGTAAAAATCGTATAAAAGGGTATGCTTGGGATCATCATGGAAAAAGCAGGGCCTTAAGTGGCAAAAATTTAGAAAAATCAAGTTAGGCAACTTGACATAAAAATTTGAATAAGTTAACTATATTATTTCAAAAATATGTAAGAATAGAATCTGTAGAAATTGAATGTAGTTTCTAAACTACTAGTTTTTTAAATCTATTTTGAGAAAATTTGAATTTCAATGTAGTAGTACTTAAATTTCGGGTAAAAAATAAGAAGTAGGTGTTTTTACCACCCTAACCATAATAAAATAATAGTGATTTTTTATAATATTTTAGATATAAGTAAAGGACTCATGTCCCAATGTGATGCATATTTTTGTAATTTTTTTCTAAGTAAATAATTAATTATGAATTTTTATTACAACTTTTAAAAATTATAAAAACTCATATGTCGACCACCTTAACTTGTTCAAAACTTCATGAAATTCATTTTTTTTTTTGATCCTATAGCATGTGAAGCATAAAATGTGATGCATGTTTTGAATTCAAAAAATGTGATACCATTTGAGCTTCTGAGATGTTTTCAATTAGCCTATCAATGGATTTTAGTCATAATTCAAATAGAAAATGAATAATAATTATGTATTAAACTCAAAGTAAAGCATAATTTATATTGGGTAAAAGCTGAGAATCTCCTTTAAAAACCCTCTTCATTTCATCAATTTTGGGTAAAACCAAGTCGTTAGCCACATACCCTACACATTCTCATCATATCACCACTTGTTGGCACATCATGATCCTACACATACCCATAACCCCACAAGCTTCATTCAAAATTTGAGCTACATCACCAGAAATAGGAAAATTGTAAAAGACTTGCTAGAATAATATTGGATAGAACATAAAAAAATAATGTTCATGGCTCGACTGACCTAAATCCCGTCGAAAACTTCAAACAAATAACAAACACTCTACATATCTATATATTTGCATATCTATATATTTCAAATTTCTCCATCCATAGAAAACCATAACGACAAACATCCATGGAGAACAACTTACAGATTTCAGAGAAAAATAGTTTTAACATAAACAATAAATAAACCATTTATATAAAACACCCAAATAAAATGACCTACATATTGCACAGCGCCACAGTTTTCAAACCCTCCAATCTTCCATAAAATGGAGCAGAGGCAAAAAATTTCATTTTTATAATATTCCACTATCAAACCAACAACACAATGGCTCTTTTGATAATGCCACTTAATCAATATACTTCCTCACACATTACACACAAAACTTGAGCTACATTCAATGGAATTCAATATTACAAAGAAACAAAAAAATTATAACACACCTAGTACACAACAAATACTATTCAATGCTTGGCTGATGAAAATACCATTGGAAACTTCAAACAAATAACAAACACTCTGCATATCTATATATTTTCATATATATATATATTCAATTTCTCCATCCATATAAAACCATAACAACAGATATCCATGGAGAATGACTTATAGATTTTGGAGAAGAAGAGTTTTAACATAAGCAATAAATAAACCATTTATACAAAACACCTAAGTAAAACAACCTACATATTGTGCAGCACCATAGTTTTAAAACCCTCAAATCTACCATAAAATGGAGCAGAGGCCGACGATTTTATTTTTACAATAGTCCACTATGAAACCAACAACACAATGGATCTTTCAATAATGCAACTTAATCAATATACTTCCTCACACATTATGCACAAAATTTGAGCTACATTCAGTGGAATTCAATATTATAGAGAAACAGAGAAACTGTAACACACCTATCACATAACAAATACCATTCAAGAATCAGCTAATGAAAATCCCATCAGAAACTTCAAACAAATAACAAACCCTCTGTATATCCATATATATACAATCACTCCTATCTTAATCTGCAATTGGGCAATAAAATTACCAACCCTAACCATTTTAACGGAAGAACCTAGATATACAAAACACACATCTAAAATGACTTACAGATTGCAGAGAACGATTGCTTTAAAACCTTCCAATCCAACATAGAAATTAGTGAAAGTTCACGATTTTAACCAGTGAACTATAGACGATGGATCTTACAATAGTCTGATGTCAACCCAACACCACAATGACTCTTTCAACAATGCAACTTAATCAATATACTTGCTCGCATATTATGCAACACATTAGTATTCAAACCCTCCAACCTGCTATCAAAATGAAAAATAAGTATAGAACGAAAGACATACACAATAAATTTAGTTTTGCAAAAAAACCCATGCAAACCAACTTACTAAATTCATATCTCAACATTTTTAAAACCCTCGAACGTGCTAAAAAGTGGAGCCGAATGTGGCGAATTTAACAATAGCCTGCTATCAAACCAACACCACAATGGCTCTTCTGACAAGACAACTTCATCAAAGTATACTCTCCCACATGCCAACATTCAATATTTCATTTACTTCGTCCATCCTTATCATGCAACGATAGGGAACATTAGGCCTTGCATGAACAAAGACTTGCCATTCACATTCCCCATATCGAGTACACCATTCTCAAATGCCACCAACCCACGTAATTACCAAGGCCCACGTCACCACACCAAAAAAATGGTGGCCTCCCCACCGCCTAGTAGACCCCCATTGTTGGCAACTCGAATTCGTGGCTAGCCTGATGAAAATCCTGGCGAAACTTCAAACAAAATAGCCTATCAGCTAATAAATAATAGGTAAGCATAGCAAAAGATTTATGAAAACATAAATATGTTTTATAACACATCATCAACATGGATGTCATAACTACAAATATGTTATGAAGAAAGAGAAATGGTTTCATTTCATGGTCCTTGGCCTTTTGAGGTAATGGGAATTACATTTTTCAATATTTCTTTATTTTCTCTTATTTCTCTTTCCAAGGGTTATATTGGATCTACCTTTAAGATCCATTCTCCCATGCATTTTTAAACAAAAAAGTGAGGTTTCAAAAAAAAATCAAGGATGGCAAAGAAGTTGGACACACTATTCACAAACACTTGTGATGAATTTATCAAATTGTAAGGGCCTTGTTCTCCTTGGTTAGAACCTTAGTAGACTGACTTTATGACATTGAGTGAAAGATTCAAATTCATCAAGAAAGTGTGTATAAAGGACATAAGATAGTGTAATCTAAATAATGCTCTTGTAAATGCTCTATCAATAAAACATAGCATGTTCTTCGATAAAATCTAGACGATTTCAAAATGAAGGAATGAATATCCTTAAATATGATTTAACATAGCTCACAAATCAACATAAACATGAGGTGGTTTGAATCATACTCATTATTAATTGAGGGAAATATAAGTTTATTGTATGAAATTAAATTCAAAAATTTAAAATTCAGATTTATAACTACACATGAATTTGATTTATGATGATGATTTAAAATAAAAGAATATTATCAACCAATTTAACAAAATATACAACTTATGAGTTAATTATTACATATACAATACCCTACATAAATATATACAATTTTCACTATTAGATGTTAAAAAATCTTTCCTATTATAATTTTCTTTTTCCCACGATTACTATGAGGAAAGAAAAAATGAATGCTCCCAATTTGGAAAACTCCTATTACATCACATAAATGTAGAATTTTGGAAAAAAGGAAAAATATGATGTGAAAAAAAGTAAAAGATAGCCACAGAAGGCTACAACTAATCATCAACCATAGGTTTCAGTGAGGTCTTTTCTTTCCAAGTCGTGGATTCTAGGGGGTACGGTTTTCCTACAGGGGGTAAGGTATGTACACCTCATATTGTGGAGCATGAGTTAGATGCCTCCCTCATATTGGGAGTACGAGGAGTCCCATATACTGTAAGTCATCTATAGACCCAAAAATATATCATCTGGTCTAGTGGACTATAAAAGGACTTTTCCTTTGTTGGAAAATGTGCCTCAATCTTACTAGCATGTAAACTCCTGAAAGAGAAAATTTGGTGAGACCCTATGGAAGTCTTACTGACTAGCAGTTGTGTTCTAAATCTTTGAAGTGTTTAGATCGCCGAGAATTCGCTTTTGTCTTGCAAATGGGAGTCATCAGCAAGACATGTCGATCGCTATGAAAGTTTCCAACTCTTTCTACCCAGGGAGATCTCTTGTCGACAGGTTGGTTTCTAATGATTATCAAGGAGAATCGTGGTGAAAGAATTCTTCGGGACGAGGCATGAACACTCAGAATGACTCATTTCGACAAGATATATCTCGCCGACGGTTATACACTCAGAGTCATCAGGGTGACATGAAGGCTTGATAAGAGTCTAAACGATGGTTGTGGTCTCGCAGAAAGGTTTGCACTCGGTATGATCTCATGCCAATGTTGTTTCTCTTGCCGACAGGTTGGTGCATTCGATATGACTTCTTGGTGATAGAGTTTCTCTCACCGAGTGTCTTGTGATTGGTGTGAACTCTTTCTGATGGTTATCATCTTACCGATGGGTATTTACATCGATATAACATATGGTTCTATATGACTCTTAGCAATAGCAGAACTCTTGTCGATAGATCTCCACAAGATGGATTTGCATTCGGTATGACCTCTCACTGATAGTGATGATCTGGACGATGGTTCTGCAGTGGATATCGATGTGATGTCTTAGCGATAGAGTGAGTATGGGCAATAGGTTTGGAATCAATATGACTCTTGCCAATGGTGGTGACTCTGGCCAATAACAACAATCAGGTATTGTGGCATCAAGGAGACACTTCTTAGTGTCTCACTAACATGCGATACTGTTTGAACACCTTGACCGAATGTCTATCCTATGTGGTTTGTTTTTGATCAATCAGAGAAGTGGAATGTGAACTGCTAGTAGTTGGACTGTTGTGGCTGTTCCTGTGAGGAAGATCAACAGACCATGAACGACATGTATATACTCTATAATTGAAGATGATGATCGGTTCAGTGAATAGTTTGATGTGTGATTAGTGTGTATAAATTCAATTCAAAGAGAATTTTAATTGGGATGTTCTGTACAAGGTTGATCAAGGAAATGTTGCTCCTGTAAATTGACATCAGAAAGTTAAGTCTAAAATCTATATGTAATTTTCTTTACTATAATACAAAGAGGGTTTTCTTGGTGTGTTGGGTTTTTCTCCCATAAGGGTTTTCCCACGTAAATCTGGTGTTCAAATTGTGTATGTTCATTTCTCTATTCTGTTAATCCTTTTCAAGTGTATCTTAATTGGACTATAATTGAAAATTTAAAGTCACCTCTGCATTCTTCCCTGAGGTTTTGACGTTAGGAGAGTTTGTTCCACACCTAAGCTTTCCTTACAAGTGGTATCAGAGCTTGGCTAGTTGTGTTATCCTTGTGGGTAGGTTAGGTTTTTTGAGTCAATTTTGTTCAGTGGGAGTCTTGTAGAAGTCTGGTATTTCAAATTATAGATTAAGATGGCAAGCGCATCATGAAAGATTGAAATTGAGAAATTCAATGGCAGTAATTTTGAGTTATGGAAACTCAAAATGGAAGATCTATTGGTTGATCATGATATGTGGCTTGTTGTGTTTGGAACGAAGCCTACAAGCATGAAGCAAGAGGATTGGGACCTTGCAAATCAAAAAATCAAAGGGGCTGATAAGGCTCTGTTTAGCAGACTCTATTCTTCTAAATGTTCATGAAGAAAAGATGACATCTTCTTTGTGGAAAAGACTGGGAGCTATTTATGAGGGAAAGTCCTTGGTGAATAAACTGTTTTTAACGAAGAATTTGTACTCTTTGAAAATGCAGGGAGGAGTTTCTGTTGCTAATCATTTGAATTCTTTCAACATGATGATTGCTTAGTTGGCATCTGTGGGTGTGAAGATTGATGAAGAAGATCGTTGTATGCTATTATTATGTTCTTTTCCAGATTCTTGGGATCACTTGGTGATGGCTATTGGGAGTACGACATCCACTTTTAAGATGGAAGATGGTGTTGCTTCTTTGTTATCAGAAGAGATGAGAATAAAATGTTCTAAGATGGAAAAGGAGGCTCTTGCTGTTAGAGGTAGATCGAAAGAAAAAGGCAAGAAGAAGGACAATAAGTCCAAATCTAAATCAGAGGGGAGATCAAAGTCTCCTGGTAAGAAGTCCAAGGTGAAGTGTTGGAATTGTGGGCAACCTAGTCATGTCCGAAAGGATTGTAAAGAGGAGAAGAAGAAGAAGAATAATTCTTTCGATAATGATTCTTCTCAAAGTGATGTAGACGCCTTCATTACAGCCTTGGAAACTCAGACATCAGATGATGTCTAGCTAATTGATTCTGAAGCATCTTTCCACATGACATCTCATAGAGACTGGTTCACTAAGTATGAAAAATATGATGGTGGAAGGGTGTATTTGGTAAGTGATTCATCACTGGAAATTGTTGGTCGTGAAGAGTCAGAATTCAATTCCCTGATGGAAGAGTAAAGGGAATCAATGATGTAATGCATATACCAGGTCTGTCTCAAAATTTACTTTATGTTAGTAAGCTGAATGATATTGGAGTGCAAGTCACATTCTTTGGAAATGTCTGCAAGATGACTAGAGGCTCAATGGTGCTAGCTAAGGGTGTTCGTATTGGTACCTTGTATAAGTTGGATGCACATTCTGTGCAATGCAATAGTGTCTCTGTAAAGTCACATAAAGCTACTCATGGAGAAAAAGAGGAAAAAGTTCCTGATAGTGCAAACTATATGGAAGTTAAACTTCCAGCAGAAAAGACTATGCTCTAGCATCATAGGCTTGGCCACGTTGGTGAAAAAGGTTTAAAAACCTTGAAGAATAAAAACCTGGTTAAAGGGCTTGATGACTGTAACCTCGAATTCAAGTTTTGTGAACATTGTATATATGGTAAACAATACCATGTTTCATTTTACTCCAGTTCTCACAATTCTTCTGGTTTACTTGATTACATACATTTTGATGTTTTTGGTCTAGTAAAGGTTTCTTCTTTTTCTAAATCAATATATTATGTATCATTCATTTGATGATTATTTAAGAAGAGCATTTGTTTATTTTTTGAAAAGTAAATCAGAAGTGTTTAGTCGTTTTAAAGAATTTAAAAACCTTGTGGAAAATTAGAATGGAAGAAAAATAAAATGTTTAAGGACTGACAATGGCGGTGAGTTTTTTTCTGATGAGTTCAAGAGGTATTTTAAAGATAATGGGATTAAAAGACATAAAACTACGCCTTACACTCTGCAGCAAAATGGAGTTGCAGAAAGGTTCAACAGGACAGTGATGGAAAGAGCATGAAGTATGCTGAGCAGTGTTGGCTTGGAGGAGAAGTTCTGGGCTGAGGTAGTTGCAACAATATGTTACTTAATAGACCATTCTCCTAATTCCACTTTTGTTGATAAAACACCTTTGGAAGAATGGTCTGGAAAGAAGCCCTCTCTAAGACACATTTGCATCTTTGGCTATGAGGCATATGCATATGTGCCAAATGAAAAAAGATCTAAATTGGAAAACAAGGTTGTTAAATGTATTTTTATTGGCTATAGTCTTTGGCATAAAAGGATACAAGCTTTGGAATACGATGGAGAAGGTTCTACAATAGAAGTGTTATTTTCATGGCTGACTACACTTTGGATGCGTAGTGAGAGACAAAATTAGAAAAATAAAAGGATGTAGTTGAAATTCCTCGACACGGATAAAGAGGAATTGAAAATTAAAATATACCTAAAAGCGAGGAGCTCAAAGTAGTTACGAGAGTTACGAGAGAACCTGACCTTAAGCGTGAGGAGGGAACAACATGTGAAAGAAAAGCAACTGATAGGTATGGGTTTCCCATGATAGATTCTACTTGTTATGCTTTAGAAATTTCTGCTTAGCGATGAGACTAGAATGAAAGGCATTTAGAGATGTCTAATTCAGACTCTTGGTTGGAAGCCATGAATGAAGAAATGGCATCATTAGAAAAGAATGATACTTGGAGTTTGGTGACCTTGCTAAAAGGCATAAAAGTTGATGGCTGCAAATGGGTATTTAAAAAATAAAATAGGTTTGGATGGCGGTGTGGAAAAGTATAAGGCAAAGGTTGGTTCGCGAAGGATACTCGGTGGGGAATTGATTATGGAGAAATTTTTTCTCCTGTAGCTAAGCTGACATCTATAAGATTTCTTTTGTCACTTGCAGTAGCATATGACTTAGAAATTGAATAGATGGATGTGAAGACAACATTTCTTCATGGTTGTTGTGCCCTTAGCACACACGCCCCATTCCAAACGGGGACCCTCTTTTTCTTTCACCTTGCCAGGTCATTTTTTATCACTGCCTCATTTTGCGTGCCCCAATTTTGTGCCCCGGGTGGTCAATGTTCTTCCAAAAGTTTCATCATAGGTTGACCATGCTTCCCCTTGGTTCGTTTTGTTAGGTTTTGGTGCCTTGCAGACTCCCTCTAGCAGCTTGCCTCTGCCAGCGGCCTTGGGCTCAACTGGGCCTGCCCTTTCGATTTCCCTGTTGTATCTACCGTTCCTGATGGAAGATGAGTTGCATCTTCCCAGACCTTGGGTCCCAGCTCCATTGCCTTCTAAAAGTTTATGGGGAAATCACGGCTACTTTCAAACATTCCAGTTCAACCGGACTTCCAAGGTCTAATTTCAGAATGTTTTGCCGCTCTCGGACGGCGGACCTTCATAAACTCGGCCTGGCCTCGACTCCCTCTTTGCTATGGCCGACCCCTTCGAGTTGAAATTTACAAATGGTCACCGCCCTGCGCCCTCCTGACCTCAGGACTCTGAGTCTCCCACCACCGTTAGTAAATTTAAATACATCGACCTAAGTGTCTATCGTACTTGCATTTATTGTAGCCATTAATGGCGATTGGGGTATAAATTTCTTGCCCAAGAATATCATTCTCACTTGTCAGTGTCATAGTGAGAGATCAGAGCTTTCCAGAGAGGAGCCCACCATCTTCGAGACCTTCATGCTCACACCTGTTGCCTTTGCTTGCTGACCGCTTGTGGGTTGCACGCCTCCCTGCATCGAGTGTTCAAGGTAGGTTTTCCATTCACCCTCCCAAACATTGTTTTCATGATTTTCTAAGGCTTAAAATGAACAATAGCAATCAAAAGACATGTAGATGATGAAATATGATATAACAAACAAAACCCATGTCCTTGAAAATTGAGAAAACCAATGTAGCACCCTCATGATTAATTCAGAGCTTTATCCCCATGCGACCGTTCTTCGCAGGGGAATTCATGCCCCTCAGGCCCAGACGCTCCCTTCACTGGCTGAGACTTAGCAAAAAACCAGAAATGTCAAAACAACTCCCTCATTCTTTGAGCTTCTCCATCCAGAATTCTGCTCGTCTCTTGCTGCTCTTTAACGGTGAAAGGGTCCCGTCCTCTCGATCCTCAGGTTCTGCCCTAATCATTGCCGTCTACTGGTGAAAAATTCACTACTGCCCTTTGATCCGTCGAGTCCTGGTTCTTGGACTTCTAGCCCCAAGATTCTATGTGATGTTCACCATCGCGAATGGCGAATGCCCGACATCCTTCCACTTCCTAGGTCCTGGACCTCCTTTCACCATTGGGAGGCTTGTGTAGACACTAAACATCCTCAACCACGCCGGGCTCCACCATCGGGGACTCCGTCCTGTCTCCACCGCTCAGTAATTTAAAATCATGCCCGCCCTTCCAAACTCTGGGCTGCTCGTCACTGAGAAAAACTCAAGATCAGAATCCAACAGCAAACACTGACGCCAGGCCCGATACGCCTATTGGCAGTCGGCGTAAAATTCAAAAGTTGCCAAGACCTCACATCAAGGATCAACCCTTTGTCAATATGCGTGTTCGGTGAGACACGAGGGAGTCGGTGAGACCTCTCACCGAATATGCAAATCTCTCACTGATGGGCATTCTCCTCGATTGGTCGGCAAGACTTTTGAATCTTGCCAAGACGTCTCTCCGTCGAAAGGTTTTCTTGCCGACATGCTTAGTCGGCAAGACATTCGGATGTCGCTGAGACCTTTCTCTAAGGCATACTTTCACACCGACTGGAACCTTCTGGTCACCGGGACAATGGGTGATGTCTCACCACTGGGCTATGAGTGGAATGAGCTCCGTCCATCCAATTGAAAACTGAAAAACTCCTGACGGCTTCCTCCCATCCTAGGGCCAAAGCTCCGGACTTCTGTCCAATGATTATTATCGCAGACAGCGATGGCTCCGTAGCATCTTGACACCTTTGGCCCTGGTCACTTGAAAATGGTAAGTTGATAGCTGCCCTTTGATCTGTTGAGCCCCGAACCCTAGAGTTCCATCTTCGGGACTCCATTTCTGCTTGGCCATCCTGAACAGCCATCTCTAGATGGCTTTCCAGCCTTGGACCTCCGGATGCTCCTAGATCAATCCAAGTGAGCCCAAATTTGAAATCTAGTCCCAACCCATGTGCTTAATTTTGATCCTCTCCATTGTGAACCTTTTAAATTATTGAAAAATAAAATTGGAAAGAATCCCCCGGATCATTCCACCCCGTTCGCCTTTCTAAATAGCATTCCAGCCAGGGAAGTCCGGCCCTTCGAGCCCAGACTATCCTAAAGACCTCAATCAAAAGACCAATGACATCGAGGGGCTAAAAGTATCATGTTATGCTTGATAGATTATTTAAAATGTATTTCATCTTTTGGATTTTGACTAACATGAATGATTTCGTGATCAATTGCACTTACTACGCCTTTGCTTGTAGAATATATGGAATCGGGTGTAGGACCTTTGGGGGCAACTGTCGAAAATGACAAAGGAAAGAAGTCAGGGAAAACTCCTTGAGGGAAAGAAGACAAGGACCAAATGAAATACCAATTCCAGGGTGAGCCTCTATACTCAAAGGTTACCACATATTGTTAGGAGATCACCGACACCAACATAGGCCACGTCAATATTGATGAATTTACACAAAGGGTCAGGGTTAATCCAACAACAAAAAAATGCAAGATTGATAAGACAAAGTGGAATCGCGAAAGCTGTGGGCTGCCCCCCATCCCTCGTGGCCCCTGAATTGGTCATGGCTTGTCGACAGGCGTATCAGTCCAATACTAGGACAATTGTTCACAGGGATGGTAACATTCTCGCTGACATGTTGGCTGGAGGAATCATAAGAACCTTTCATATTCCCATGTTTCAAGAAATGGAAACACCTACCATTGAGGAGTGCTAGGCAGCGTGGGATGCTAACCCTTCGGGCTGCAGGAAGTTAATAAATCAGCATTGGCTCAAGGAAAAGCGGGGTAGCACTGCGAAGGTTCCTAAAGAACTCTTCTGCAATTATTTCTATGAAGACTACCATGATTTGGTCACAATGCTAAGTAGGGTTATGGGCCTCCCTACCGTGTCCTTCTTTTAGGGGTGGATGGTGTATTTCATTGAGAAAATCCTTCGTGGGAATGAAGACGTTACCACAAAGACCGCATTTTATTGGGGAGGTATAATAAGCAACTGCTTCCATGAGTAATTCGTCGATGTGAAGAAAAGCTCCAAATTCTACATGACATCATATCTTGTGTACTCCTTGGCAGACTGAAGACAGTACAACATGTTATTTGTGGTGCTCGATCAGGAGCAGGGTCGAAGACTCAAAGCCTATGACATATACCCCTAGCTCCAGTACCGAAACTTCAAGAGGGAGTACTGCAGAGTAAATGATGCCTTCATCGGCCATATTGTCAGAATGATTGCTGGGGATTTTGAAAGAAGAGTTTCCCATAGTGCTCGGGCTTTTTTGAAGCAATATGCCTTCCTCTTCATTCAATACCTGAAGTTCACATACATACGTGCCCAAGGCTTCACCGAAAGGCCAAACAAGTTGCCTCGATACCCCAATGACCAAATCATTCCATTGGAGCTTTCTCAGCAACTCCAACACATACATGCGATCTTTAGTGGCAAACATATAGCAAGGATCTCTTATCCCATGACTCTTGGCCAAGGCATGTATAAACTACAAACTTCCTAGTGCACTGGTAACTCCGAGAAGGAACTGAAGGATTACCACTTTCATCTACACATTGCTCACCCTTGAATGGATCCATATGGGCATGTAAGGAAGGCACTGGGACTGGGATTTTCTCATCTCCACCACATTGAAGACTTTTGGGGGGATTGTCAAGATGATAAAGAGGTATGTGCAAGGCACTATATGCGGATGACTGTGCATTTTGTAAGGAAGGTGCAACTGTTTCCCATATGAGACCAAGTCAAAGAAGACGATAGCACCATAATGGACCCTAGGTACCCCAGAGTCGCCAATTTGATAGTACCAACAATCAACTGGGATGAGCAGGAGGTTGATGACCTTGATATCATAACCAAGCCAATCTTATCCCATACGAAGGAATGGGTTGATAGATAGGTAGCCCAATTAAGACAGCAGGAGGTAATTTTGACTTATGAAGGGCTCAAGAGTGAGCCTAGTGCCACGGAGGATGCCGTTGCCAACACTTCAACTGGCGGGAAGTTCAAGTCTCCTCCGGTCACCAGGTCTAAGAAGAGGAAGGAGACGGGACTAAAATAGTCTCCTAACCCTAAGGTCTATACAAGAAAAGAA
>VDFB02053335.1:0-12837 GCA_007258455.2 Sequoia sempervirens | reverse complement strand
TTTTTTCTAACAACCCATTTTATTTTTTCCCGTCCCCGACAAAACCCGCATTTTTAAATTTCTTTTTTACGTCAAAAATTGCGTAAATCACAAAAGGGGGGGTTTTTGTTTTTAACTCACCTGCTGTCCGCCTGTGCCCTCGCAGTACATTGCCCGTACTCCATCCGCCCGGTGCACGATCGCGGTGTCATTGTCTGTCGGCATCGTCTCCTTCGTTTTTCTCTCCTCTCCACTCGTCCGCTCAGCTGCTACAGTGCAAGTGAGCCAGGTAATTTTTTCAAATTACCTTTTAACCCCTCCCTCCCAAAAAAAGGTATTTTTTATCTTTTAATTACCTTTTTATTCCGCCACCTAATTCCAAACTTCCCGGGGCCGCCATTCGCAAACCGTACGTCCGATCCACTCCGTTCCAAAGGCAAACTTGCTTAATTTTTCGCCCTCTATCCAACGGTCCCCTCCATTTCCCTTTATCGAGACGTCGTCCGGGGCCCCTTCTTTCTTCCCCAACCGCCCTCTCGAGGGGGCATACCCTACCACTTCCTTCCATTCCAAACCAGACACTGGGGCATCCTCATTTCTTTCTTCAATCCTCGACATTCACTTTTTTTCGAAACATTGTTATTTCAACAATATTTCGAAGAGGGGCAAAATGTAGACACCCAAATTTAATCACTTCCATATGATTAAATTTGTTGCATTCACATCTATCATATTAATATTAATTTATTAAATTAATATTACACCCTTTGTCCCATAAAGTATTTAATTTAATAATTAATACTTTGTCTTTTACTTTATTTCTCTCTAAATTAAATAAATACACTAATTTATTTAATTTAGTCACTTATCCTCCTTTTGATTTAAAAATCAATTTAAAATTTCTCACTTTCTCTCTCCTTGTCACATCCTCCAACATTTGCCACTTGCCTCTAATCTTCTGCTAATTAGCCTAATCCAATATTTGCACAACCTTAACCAAAATCATTAACTATATTTAGCACCTCTTTTTTGGTCAATTCTTCCATTTTTCCTTTTTAATGATAACCCTCTCTCCTATGTGAATTTTTAATTCACATTTATTTTCTCTAGACTCCCCTCCTTTAAATGTGAATTTTTAATTCACATTCCATTCTCCCACGGCTTCTAGAACCTTGGACTTGTCACAATCTCCACATGTGACCAAGTCCCACCTTTTTGGAACCCACCTTTTATCCTCTAGATTATCCTATGAATGTGAATTTTTAATTCACATTTATCCTCCCAACCACCTTTCCTTTTCCCATGTAGATTTTTGAGGAATTCTAAAATTCCTCAAAAGTCCCTTTCACTCCCACTTGGGGACAAGAAATCCCTTTTTGTGGAAATCCTCTCATCCCCCAAGGTGCATGTCCTTTTCCACCTCATATACCTTTTTGACAACTCATCTCCACCTCATATCCTCTTGTCCACTTCACCCTCCACATGTCAAGATGTGAGGGCTTGTGGGTTCTCAACCCACCATAGCCCTTCATCTTGGCCTTGTTGGATCGATCTTGACCGTTGAATTCTCTAGAGAATTCAAGATCCTCTATAAATACCCCCTCCTCAAGGGCATTTACACAACACTTTTAGATTTGAGCACCCTTATGCTGTTATTTTGTATTCTCAACACTTTTCACTTCCATACCTACATGCTGTCTATTTGAATCCTCAAGCATTTGCAATCAACTAATCATCTTTGCTAGTCATCTTGCCTATAGAATCTTGCATTTTAGTCATTCAATCTACCATCTAAGGAGCACACAAGCTATTCAAATCGAAGGCTAATCAAGGAGCACCCAACAACAAGGAAGGTGATATTGTCCTATTTTGTTTATCTATTTCCTTTCTTATTCTAACTCTCTTTTGGCTAATCTTGAGGTGTCCTTGGTGTTTTGTCTTTCATGTTTCTTAGTTAGATTCACATATTTAGAGTAGCATAAAATATCGAGGTATACACATACAACATAAAATTGTATTTGACTCAAAATCTCGGCCCAAGACCTTTTTATTGATCAAAAATAATAACTATTGAGGACAATGATGAAGATTCAACCACTAGTGTTAGCAGACCACAATCTCCCCCACTACAATTGTTGAAAACAATGATCAAGATCTATCCATCAATGAGCACCTTGAAGATGTTTCTACCTCATCCAAATATCGGACTCAACATACATCAAGAGTCACTTTTTGATCATGATAAAACCCCCTGACAATTTCTCGGAGTAATGATCTATTTCCTAAGGAGTGTTAATATTATTTGATCCTAATCAACGATCCTTCCAATTCAATGATCATTTTGGATAACTCTACCTCATCCAATGAGTTTGAGGACATATCTCAAGAATTCATTCCAGCATGATCCACATCTTTCACTAAAGTCTAGCAATGGTCCTTTCCAAGACATATTGACATCCTTCGACCCCATGGTTGCAGATATTGAAGGAATATTCAACTCAATATTTGGTCCAAGTCCACTCAAATATCAAGAGGATATTGAGACACTTCTCATGCCTAATGAAGATATCCAAGAATCCTTTATAAGTAATCCATCCTTTGAAATTGACCCATGTCAAGAACTTGATCCAAAGCATGTCAAAAGAAATTCCAAAATTAATCAAGATCAAGAATTTGTATCTCCAAGATACTACAATGATCTAATGGACACTCTCTTATCTATACAAGATGTTTCAAATGATGATCATATCCATATAGCACATATTCCTCCATCTACCTTTGAGATGCTTACTCCTAATGGACATGTAGATGATCTTCATTCAAAACAAGAGTCTCATACTCTTGATATCATTACCAAGGAACAAGAGTCTCCTACTCTTAACATTTGTACACATGATCAAGATATAGAAAAATCTAGAAACATATCAAAAATGGGTCATGAAGAAGGCTTCTACAGAAGTTGTGAATCAGAAACATCCTATGAAGGCATATCAAAAATGAATCATGAGGAAGACGTGGAAAGTGAATCATCAACACCTCTTGAAGAATCATTAAAATATGATATTCCACAAGATCAAGCCAAAGATATGAATCAGGAAGTTATCCCACTTATGGAGGATCCTATTAGTTATAAGCTTGGATCACTTACCTTTTTTAGGGAAAGCTATCTTATCAATGAAGAATCTATAACCTTTGAAGATCCACAATAGAGCAGAGAAGGAATAGCACCTTGTTTCCAAGGTAAATCATATCCTATTGCAAATAAAATGTTTCAATAGATGAATTATCAAGGCAAAGGATTAGGCCTACATGAATAGGGTATCCTAGAACTAGTGTAGATAATTGGAAATCCTAAGCATCAAGGTCTTGCTTATTCGACAATGAATGGATCTAAAGATATCAATGATACCTCTATAATACTGGGGGCAACTTTATCTAGTGCAAGCATCAACATAGGGAGCACGAAGAGCCCTTATGAGGAAACCAATGCTAATACTACAACCAACCACGTCATGAATCTTCATCCACCCATCACCCCATCCACGAATTGGGACCAACATCAAAAGAAAGATTTGAATCAAAGTACAAAGAACATTATCAAAGAAAAAGAAGTTGGGAAGCATAATGGACAAATCAAATACACATGGATACCAAAGAATACAAAGAAAGATTATCCCTATCAAGCTCCATTAGTTAAAGAAACTATGGGGAAAAATAAAAAAGGGAAAAGTATCCATCAAAGACATCCACAAAGGAAAAAGTAGGCTTCTCAAGAAATGCACAAAGTATATCAAGTAGTTGGTCCTAATTCCATGCACACTTTCGTATCCACCCATTATTGCTCATCTTCCCAAGTTTGGAGAGTCAAAGGTTCCAAAATGTCAACCAATCCATCTTCTGTTCCTAAACATACTCCACCATTCACTCCTCCATGCATGATATCCAATTCTCACATTGACCATGTATTGGCAGCAACCCTTCATCATAAGGATTCAAAAGGCACTCTATCCAAATGTGCGCACAAAGACAAAGTTCACTCTGGTATCAACAAAGCAGATCAAGAATCTCAAAAGTTGTATTCAAGTGCATGTATCTTGGCAAAACAACTTCTTCAGGAAAGATATCGATGGCACATCATGATAGAAGCATATACATCAATACCACTAGGTGGTTCAGCATGAGCTTAAAAATCTTTAATAGAAAAATACAAAAAAATAAAATAAAAGTTAAAAAAAAGTTTTAAAAAAAAAAATCATGAAAATAGTAAAGATAAAAATCGTCCTCTAGTGAAAACCACTATGGCGGTGCTTTGGATAGGTACCATGATGAAAACCTGACAAATAGGCATCATGTGTAGAATCGAGCATCTACGTGCGCTAGTTCAGGGGGAAGCATCTCATCCCATCCTTAATAAAATCCAACATTCCATCCATCTTATCCATAATAAATCCATTCATCCATTAAGCATTTATCCAATCCATTTTCATTCATCTACATCCATCTTCCAAATTATCTTGATCTTGAAAAAGTTTGGTGTACACTTTACACTTGCTTATGGTAAACATCTTGACATGGGTCATTTTCATTGATCCTATCGTACCCAACATTATCTGAGCCCTGAATCATTATCCACTAAAGCATTCCTCTGTTTGAACACCTTATCTTATCACAAGATAATCCTCGGCATCCTTTACATGCTAGTCCCATATCCATCCATCCATACACCTATCCAAGCATCCATCCATGGCATTCCATACATTGCTAGACATTGGGGGCAAATATTTACATCTTGCTTCGGGAGTAAATCTTGATCTATATCTTCCAACTTATGTGGTGATTTGAACATTGGCAAACATAAAATCAAATTGGTCAAACCACTTGTGAGCAAAAATTCCAAATCACTAGCCCATGGCATATTTTGATGAGAAGATGTTCCTTATCAAGATTTATCTTTCATCGAACATCAATCCAAACAATAAATATTAGTTGCATCTAATTTTTACTTCAATGTCATATCAAACCATTTAGAATAATTTTGTTCCAAAATCAAGCTTCAAAATCATGATCAATCAAATCCAATCAATCCCTCATCATCTCGAGATATCCATCTTAATCCTTATGTTGCTTAAAACTATCCTTTCAATGTTATCATCGTCAATCCATTGATCTGATCAATCAACCTTAGCTTGGTTTTCAAAAAAATCCCAAATAGAGCACTAATATCATCACACATCCATATCCAAATTATCAAAATCATGTGAAAATCCAAAAACATCCAAAACATATCAAAATCCCAAAACAAGTTGAAAATCAAAAAAAAAGTAAAAAAAAACATGGTATTCGAACTATGTCATCTCTGAGCTTAAACGTAGGCAAGGCTAATCTTTGATTAGCCCCCGAGACACAAAATCGAAAAACATTCATAAAATCCCATAAAACCCAAAACATTGGAAATTTTGAAAATCAAATCATTTGAAAATACAAAAAACAACCTCAAAACATTTCAAAAACATCAAAACATTCAAATATTTGAAAAAATTCATCCATCCCGTTTCAAGATCATCCAAAATAAACATCTTCTCATAATAAATCACCATCACCCCCAACCTTTGGTGAAAGAATCAGAAACAAGTCTAGCAGGTAACAAGTGGAAACTCAAACATCAAGGGTCTTAAGCTTAGGTCAATAGGTAAACGAGTTGGTAAACTCTTGGTACTAATAGCCCATCATCCAGTCAATCCCCAAATCATTTGATAACATCATGTCCTAGGATGCATCCTTCCTACAATGGACATCAACATCAGGTATCACCGTAGTTTAGTCTTTGCTAGTGGTATGAAGAACATATTGTTTGTTTACTTGATCTTTTGTCTTTTGACTTATCTTTATTGCACTCATTCTGATGACCTCTCGATGATGTCCAAAAAAAGGGGTTTAGAGAGAAAGGAATGGGGCAACAATCATTATATTTTATCTATTGTGCTTGTTGGATGGTTTTGTAATATAACCTTGGTCATGCCTACTTTGTTTGGTCGATAGGGAGGGTGTTTTAGGTGTCTTGTTGACCACATAGGAAGGCTTCCTCTATGTTTTGGTCCAAGATGTTTGGAATATCCTAAAATGAATTCAAAATGAGGTTGTGGTATGTCGTGTGAACGTAAGCAATTTATCCACTATTATTAGTCAAAGTCCATCACACTATATACAATGCCATCCTGGTTCTTTTATACCTTGATGCATCGTATCTATGTGTGTTATCAAACATAAGGTAAGTAAGCCCTTTAAAATCCTAATTCCTGATAAGCAAAGCATCATCATCATTATCAATATCTCTAATAAAGTCTCAAGAACATGAGTTGTTGGATCCTCTTTTCATCGTCTCATTTCTTCTATCCTCTTTTCATGCTAACATAATATCATGTCCATCATGCATCCACAAACCATTAGCATACATACATCTCATAATCATAGCATATCATATCATTCATCTCACATGCATTACATTATCATTTAAGTTGTTTAGGATAATATAGATTGGTTATTCTAAGCATCTTAAAACCATCTCATTTGCATCATCATCATAACCATTCACACATCCATCTTGAACCTCTTTGTCGTGAGATCGACCCTCAAATCAAAATTTTTGCTAGATCTCTCGAGGGAGTAGTGTACCAGTATACTTCTTTTCGCTGGGGCATCCGAAAAAAAATTAAAAAAATTTGAATTTTGATCTTAAGTGTTATTCTTTTTAAACCATCAGTAGGCAGTACACATTGCTTCAAAGAGGTGAAAAATGTAGACATAAATTATTATACTAATTATTATTGTGCACTTGATCATATGGTTTACCAACATCAATTCTTCCTAAATCACTCCCTTTACTTTCAAAAATTTAATCTTTATTTCACAATTCATCATATTTCATCTTTTAATTAAATAAATCCACTTTTATTTGATTAAATCATTATCTTCTATTAATTAAAATAAACATTTTGTTTAATAACCCAATGTTCCTCTTTTGATTAAATAAATCACTTTATTTTACAATCATATTTCATTTCCTTTAAATAAAATAAACTAACATTTATTTGATTTAAATCTAACACTATCCCCTATAAATCCAACTCTATTTAATTAAAGATAATATTCATTATTTCTCTCATTTTGATTTATTTAAATCCAAAAATCTAAGTCAAAATGTCAAATTAGCTAATTTTCATCTAAATTAATCAAATCATGATTAATCCTAACACTAATCCCTCAAATCCCCTAGATTTTACAACTTGTGCATGTAAATCAATTTAATTGATTTATAAATACATCCATTTTCATTCAAAAAGGGCATCAAGTTGGAATATTCTTCAAATTTGAAAATTCCCTCCCAAAAGGACTTGTCCATCCAACAAGGCATTAAAGGTCTTTTACATGTCCTTTTTCTTGAGCCAAGTGGCATTAACTCTCCTTTCTTCTCTCTCCAACATGTCACTTCTCCAATTTCAAATATCCACCTAATGGCATTTATGTGCACATTCATCAAAATGTGCTCCACCTCTCTCCACTAGCATATTGACAAGTGGCACAATGCCATTGGGTCAAGTTTAGTCCCACATTCATCCCATTTTGCATTCCTCCATCCTTCTCCATTATAAATAGAGGCCTTCTCTATTTGTTTGATCATCCACAATCCATGTAAAATCACTATGCTCATTTGAATCCACCATTATCATCAATATCATCCATATTGCATGAAAGTTTTTATAGAGCTTCATCAATCATAGCAAGGTTGTCAACATTTTGAGTCAAGGAGCACACAATCACCAACATCATCATCAAAGCTTTGCAATGAATTGGGAAAGGGATTCTTTCCACATCAAAGAAGCACCAATTCCCCCATGGGATGTTGGTTTGAATGTTTTGAATAAGTTTTCTTAGCTTTTAATAGATTTTTTTTTATATCTGTGTTGTTTTCTTGTTCATTGCAATTAGATGGGGAATGATTGTTTTAGACTTGTTTATTTTTTAACATTGGATTGTTTGATCATGTTTGAGTAGGTCTAGGTCAAGCATTCACACCAAGTTATCTAGGAGCTCATAACATATGAAACATATCATCTATACAACTCACAAAGAGGTTACTAGATTATCTTCCAATGCTTTCATTTAACCAAGGGCGAAAACCATGAAGCCAACATAAGCACTCCATTATGTAGTCCAAATCAAGGATGTTTCTCCATGTGACCATGATGTATCTACCCATCCAACATGAACATCTTCTCACTGCACATGACCACAAGGTAAAGGAATAAAACCACCAAATAAGAGGATACACACATATTACCAAAAAAGAGCT
The DNA here is from genome assembly GCA_007258455.2 of Sequoia sempervirens. Classification (NCBI taxonomy): domain Eukaryota; kingdom Viridiplantae; phylum Streptophyta; class Pinopsida; order Cupressales; family Cupressaceae; genus Sequoia; species Sequoia sempervirens. The sequence goes on along the minus strand of VDFB02053335.1, from coordinate 4,508 downwards.
CCAAGTTACCAAAACATAACCAAATCCATAAAGATCCACAATCATGAGCTTCCAGTGCCCAACATAGATCACATTGATAATATCCATAGCTTCCAATCTCATAAATCTACAAAAAAAGTTAACTCACAAAACATTCATTGCTGCCCCATAAGCCTTCCAACAACCTCCAATTCCTTCTAACAAATTCCTACAAGCTTTCCAAGCTAATAAATCAAAATAAGGAATACCAAAAACCTAATTAACCTTAAGATTTGATACCAAATGATGAGAAATAAATAGGCTCGGTACTAATTGTTGGGAAATTCAATCTTTATCCAAATATGAATTCAAAGGATGAGATACAAGGTTTGGACTACAACAACATGAAAATCTGAAACTTATATACAAAGCTAAAAATTAACTTGTCTTAATATGGAATTACCATGATTAGATCCATCTTCTTAATGATGCTAAAAATTAGCCAACATGCTTATAAACACCACCTTATGTGAACTTATAACAAGAATATATGAAGAATAAAATCACAATAAGATAGAAGCAATGAAACACAAATGAGCAACACAAGATCATCACATAACACAAGATTTGTGTGGAGAAACCCTTGCGAGAAAAAACTCCACTAAGAAGAGAGGCCAAGTATGCATTATCATCAAATAAATGACATTACAATGTAACCACTTTAATTATCCTATTTTCCTCCACCATGGCAGTACCTATGCACATGTGAACAACCTCCTTATGCCTCAATATGTCCTTTTTTCTTATAGAGTAACATTACATTCAATTGTTGCTCATTTTTTCTACATCCAAGAGGCTGAATTTATAGACCTATGAAGGCATCTAATGCACCAAACATGGCACCCAAAGATGACCCTTCATTCCAAATGTCCCCAACCTTTGGATTACCTCCTAAAAATGTGAAAGGACACCAGTTTTGGATCCAATACTTTCCCTCCAACTCTGGCACCCATACTTGAGAGATAAACATTACATTAAATGGAATAAATGATGGAAAACCAAGTGACACATGTTGCCTCTTTCCAAGCACCCACTTGGATAATCCCAATAGTCACTCATTTATCATTTCCTTTATCTTTCATTATCCTATTTTAGGCATCCACATGTGGGGAAAACAATATTAAATATTTATGTCCACAACTCACCTTTATTGCTGCTAGTGGACCCATCACCCCTTATGAGTATATTACAAAAAATGGTGAGAATTAATATTACAAAATATTTTCCCAATACACCCTAAGTGCCTAGGGACATTTTCCGAGGATTTTGGAACCATGCAATATGACATAGGATTTACAAGGTGGATGGTACCTAATCCTAACACTAATTTTGGAAAATTCCAAATATGATGTCATTTAATGGTTTTAGAACAATGACCAAAGATAGCAAGCTACTATGTGAGATGCCCTAAATTGTCACTAAGTGTAGATGTTGATGTAAGTTGATCATGCAAAAAAAATCATATGCTTGAATGTTAATGTTATGAGATGCTTGAATGGATCCTAGATAGATGAAATAGAATAAGGGTTGTCATTTTATACATCATGGTACATAAATTTGAATGTTCCACACTCAAATTTATTGGTAACAATTAGTAAGAAAGGGAGTTATCTTGGACCAAAATTAAATTTATTTAAAATCTAGGACCATTTTTGCATATAGATTTGACTAAGGTAGGTGAATGGATATAGGATCAAGACTACTTCTTAGGAATGTGTGTCCTTGGAGTCAAGTTGTGTTCAAATAATTTACCAGCTTTATGTAGAAGCATGCCACTCATACACTAGTCATTATATTAAGGATAACTTAATCAAAGTGAGCCCAAAATAAATGGTAAAAGTGTCAAATGTGTATATATGATGTTGATTCATGCTTTCTCCTTGAAATTAACACTCTATATTAAATCTATAAAAGTGCATTTTCACATTTATCATATCATAAAGGAATAAATGTGGATATTGATTCATTCTTGCTTCTTGAAATGAACAAACTATATTAAAATTTATAAATGCAAATTTTCATGTTTTGCATCTCATAAATTTTTAAAATGTAGATTTAAAAATTGCTTTAAAATATCAATAATCAAAAAGTAAATGCAAAAAGGAAAAAGGTAAAATTTATTGGTCATAATGGTAGCCATCAAAGTTAGCATAAAAAACAACATGAATCTAAGGTGACATGAAGCAATGACAATTATGAAGCTAAAATCACATGAATCCATGAAAATCATGAAGCTATGGTGACACAAATCCATGATAGGCCTAAAGCCTATAAAGTAGAGAGTTGTCACTATAATCATAACCATCAAAGAATGTTCATAATAATATATGCCCCCTCCAATTGGTTGCATAGAAGGGATGCAATGAATTGGAGGAGAGAAGGAAAATATATAATCATTGAAAAATAAGTAAGCAAGTAATATATGACATATAGATACATCATGTGACAAAACATGTAGTAAGATAATAAGATGTGATCATGAATGTGTATATTAAGAAGGAAAAAAAGGTGTACCCAATATTTCCCCCAATAAGGGTCCTATAAAAGTGAAAATACATAAACTTTAGATGAGAAATGTGTAAGCACAAATAAATGTAAGATGCCATCATGATAAGTATCAATAAAGTGTAATCATCATAACTTGTGAGAATAATATGGAAACATGATGATCATACATGTATATAAGCATGTTATCATAATATATAAGCATAATAAACACAAGTGAACATTTAATCAACATAAGATAGGATCATGTAAATATATAAATATGTAATCTTGTGAATACATGTAATATCATCAAAGTAACATAAGACAAATGATATAAAAGGTGATTCCCCCAAGTGGGAAGATATGTCATATGAGAGACATGGAACAAGACTTAAGACATTTGAAAGGAAGCAGAGGTGTACAATACACTTCCTACATTAATCTATGAGAGGAGATATGTATAAATAAATTAAATCATTATAGTTACAAGGAAAAATATAAAATAAAAATAATATGCCATAACACATCGATTACATGTGGTAAACCCTTTTGAGAAAAAAACCTCACACTTAAAAGAACTCAATGTAATATCTAGTAATCAAAGGTTACAATACACTTCCAGATTCTATGCTTTTATAAGAATATCACCAATGAGATATTTAAAGTAATTCTAGTAGCATAAAAATTTCTACAAAACTCACTATCAAAATCTCCATCTTAATAACCCAATGAATAGGAGAATCGATACACAAAACTATCATATTGTAATTAGGAAACCATGAGCTAAAACCACACAAAATTTGGTATGTAAACCCTTAGCTAGAAATATAATGCCCAAATTCTAAGATGAGCCCATAGGCTAAAAAGTAACATATTCATTCCACTAGCCATAAGCTCATCATAATCCACCACCAACTTGGGCTCTCTATTTTTGTTCTATTATATCTATTTAAAGATGCCTTATTATGCTTTATAAAATATTTCATAAGAATCTTAACAAGTGTAAGCCAGGTTATAGCTCATAGATGTTCTTATATTTCCAATGTGGGAGGCCCAACTTTTGAAGGTCATAACTTTTGATCTAGGAAGATAATTGAGCCCTTTATTTAATTTTTGAGATTGAAGAGGTCCATGACATGATAATTTTAGAATTTGTATTTCCTTATTTGGAAATATTTTTAGGGCAAAAAAAACCTATATAGCCTAAAAATATATTTTTTAATTCTATAACATAAATATTACAATTTTTGTTCTTTAAAATTAGGATGCAAGGTTGAGACACCTTTCCTAAAAACCATGTAATATAGAAGATTAAAATTAGATTTATAGAAAGCTCACAACAAACAAGTCTCAAAAAAGGCCAAATTAAAATTACTTATATTTTGGGTCAACATGATGAGAGTGATTGTCAATCACTCTATACTCTATATCATCCCAAATCTATAAATAAAATATAAAATAATTTACACATACACAACACATTCAAGAATTTTTTTGTCACATAACACATGTTCAAATTCACTCGTGTCAAAATATACTACTAAATGTTCATTTGCATGCTCTATGGTCTAACTTTGAACATGAAAAATAATAACATAGAAGTAAAATATCTATGCATCATATAACTTTATGAATATATGATGTAGAGCACATGTGGATCCTAACACAATATGACTGTTTCAACACACTTCCTCAAGGGTTTCATTGAAAACAACACATAAATTCTTAGTGCATCTTGTCACCATTGAAAATCTATCTTATAAGGAATCCATGGAAGGAAAATACACCAACACAAATTTAGAACAACATGGGGCAGTAGAGCAACAATGTTTCAACACGTTCCAACACATTATACTAACTTCCAAACATTCTTCTTCCAAATAGTCCCTCCAAACAATCATTTGGGCATTCTAGGGCTTATTGACAACATGGGAAATATGGTTATTTGGTACCAAGGAGAGAAAACCACCATGGAATAGAAAGGAAAGGACTTATGTAGACTT